>CAJNIZ010010580.1:90005-104996 GCA_905231905.1 Symbiodinium pilosum | reverse complement strand
ATGGGCCCCTTGACCTTGGCAATGAATTAGGGTTTAGGCTTGAGGGTTTAGGGCCAAACCTCAGTCGAGCTGTTCCCAAACGCACCGACATCCTAGATTCGAAGACGCACGCCCTCGCACCCAAAGATTCGCTCCTAGACCATCCACAACAAGAGTCATGATCCCGAAAAAGCAGCCTCAGCCACTTTGCCTGAATTGCCTCCTCGGAGGTGTGGTTAGCCTTCGGCCTCCTTTGTAGCCCCTTTTCGGGTGGTATAATGCTGTAGCCTCTTACCAAAGGTGTCGTGTCGAGCCTGTTTTTTACAGCTTCTGTTTCCACAGATTCATCATAGCCGACTCCCAAAAATCACTCGACCAGAGACCCGAAATCTGCGAGCCAAATTTCGGGATCCTTTTAGAGCTCGGGAAGGTTGTCCACTTGAGTAGGGCAAGTGGGAATCCATGATACCCAGCATCTCCTCCCTTTGGGTAGAATAGTTTTCGGTGAGACTGTAGACTAATGGTTCAGCCGCCCAAAAACCCTACTCACTTGTGCTGGGCATCTAGGGATTACAGTTGCTGATGTTGGGATGGGTGGCTTGTTGGCTAAAACTATTGAATTGGCTTTATTTTTTTTGCTGTGGCGAACAAGAGGAAACGAGTTGTTTTCTTTGCATGATCTACTGTCAGCAATGAGATGCTATAGATGGGCATCTAAGAATTTATAAGGAAAGTTGGCAATAGGTAGAAGAGTCCACCTGGAAGGCTGGGCTACAAGTATGTGGATGAGTACGCGGGGAGCTTACCGTGTCCCAAAGGTGTGGGAGGCGGGAACGTGAGGCTTGAGCTTACACTAAGTAGCCCTAAGAGTCCAAGGACACAAATAACAGGGTTTTAGGGCCCAAGTACCATTAATACTGTAGTATTTGGGCTTTAAAGCCGTGTTATTTGGGTCTCTGGACCCTTAGGGTAGGTAAATCTGAGGAGGTTGTTATGCCAACAAATCTGCCACCTGGGATTCTTGGGCACTAAGGCAGATAAGGGGGCTTCCCAAAATTAGGGTGTAGGGTTTTGGGGGTCCCCATGATAAGGATTACAGTATTTGGGGTTTTACATTGGGCTCCCCAGTTTTGGGAAATTACCAAATAGTTCTCCAGATTTTTCAGAATGGAAAATCCAATGCAAAGTCTTGCATATCACGAACAGCAATAGTTTCGCATGCCGGGGCTCTACGCTATTCTTTCTTACCTCTGGGGTGCAAGCGAGCTTCGCACCTGCAATATATGCAAGAGGTGGAGTCATGCTTCTCCTTGCAGGTACTACGTGTCCCTTTGTAGGGTACTGGCTGTCATGGATTTGCGGACGTCGGGTCCCGGAAGGGATAGCAGGTAGAAGATAGAGCTCGAGAAGCCAGGCAGCTTCATCGGTGAACATTGGTGTTTGGCCTGCTTCGTTATAGCTCCTGGCAGGTATGTATCAGGTTTTTATATGTACATATACACACGCAGATCTATATATTCCAAGATTACCTACTCCAAACACAATTCATGTCACGAAGGGAACAAGAGAAATCCTAATTCCCAATCTTTGCATTATTCCCCGTAGTGACACGCCATTGGGCGTGAAATCCTGCAATCTTGTAGAGTAGACCAAGGCAGGAAGAGCCCATCTAGCACCCCTAAGTTAAAGCCTATCAACACCACAGCTTAAACCTCTCAACCCAAAACCCTCAACCTAAGATCCTCAGGTCCCTCATTATGTGAAGCCCTCCGTAGAATTCAGGGTTTAGGGTTTAGGGGTATGCCAAGGCAGCCCAGATTTTCGACTTCGTGGACCAGTCAAGCAACGACTCCATCTCCCCCAGCGAGCTGCGGGTGCCTCTCATGTAAGGAGTGGAGTGTTACATTTGGGGTTTGGGGTTAGGCTGACGGTTAGGCCATATAGAGATGGGAGGTTGGGACGTAGGGTTTAGGGATACGAGAGTGTGGTTTGAGTTGACAGATCAGAGTTCGGGGGTTAGGGAAAGGGATGGGTTGGGGCTTAGGGATTGGGGCCTATAGGCGCTCTCCTTGTGCTTAAGGGTGTAGGGCACGGAGCCATCGAACCATCATCTGCAAACACCAGAGCCCAGCAGTCCCGAGCTTTAACGCAGCCCCCCAGGTCCAGCGGATGCAGGTCTCCATACAGAATCCCCATACTGGAGCCCATTTCGTTGCAAAGAATGTACCCTTAACCCCTGCGTTGAACTCATCCCTGAACTCTTAACCCGAAACATGTGGAGATACACCCGCTTGGGGTTGGACTTGCCCGCAAATCTCTGAAAATCTTGCGGTCGCGATATTCGTTTGCAGGGAGCAGGCGTAGGAGTTGGAGGAAGAATGGTTTGCTGTTAAGGAACTTTATTTCAGTTATACTAATTTGGAGAAACCTTACCAATTACTTTATATACAGATTATGGTACCTTTATGGTATCTTAAAATAAGTTCCTGAACAGCAACCCAGAAGAGGAAGAGGCTGAAGAGGAGGACGAAGTGGAGGAGGAGGAGTGACGAGGAAGGGGAACAGGAAGTGGAGGATTATTTGTTGGGCTGTTGGGGCCCCTACAAAGGTTTAGGGATACACGACAGATACCCCTAAACCCTAAACCCTAAACCCTAAACCTTGGACCTTTGGGCCCAACACATCCTGGAGGTCCCCACTTCTGAAGCATTGTGAGGAATAGTTTGCCAAAACTGGCTGTTTCCCCTAACATGTACTAGTACTCTTTGGCCTGTTGGCGTCATGTTTGTTGGAGAGTGAGGAGCTGTGATATTAGGGTTGAGGGTTTAGGGTTTAGGGTGGGATTAGGGGGAGGGAGTTAAGTAGAATATTGTGAAGCCCGAAGATTCTCCCTAGAATCCTTGTTGTCTGCTTTTTGTACCATCGACTCCCCGCTAAAAATCATAAAGCTGCCGAAAATCCATTTTTGGTTGGCTTCCAATTCATGAAGAAACCCCTGACACCCTAAACCCTTTAACTCAGACCTTCTGACCCTCCAATCTTTGAACCTTTTATAACATTTAAAACCCCCAGCCAAGCTGCTGGAGATGGCAAGCATTCTTCCCCTGGCAGTTCGTATGCAGCCATATTTTACTAGGGTCATTCTCCCTCCTGGTAACTGTCCTTCATGGAGCTTTGAGTGGGATACGATAGCTCCTGCTACTTTTTTTTGTGTTATCCGTACAAGCGGAATGAATGACCCACACTATATCCCCTAACCATATTTCAAGTACATAGGCCTCTAGATTCTGCTCACCTCTGTCAGATGCTTGAACTCGTGGATGGTGCTGGTTCCCTCGAGGCTTTGCCCGTACAATCAGTACAATCAGCTCCCGTTTACGGCTTTCCAGCCTGGTTTTTGGAGTTTGGGGCCCAGGGTTGGGCTTAGCAAAGTTTAGTGTGTAGGGATAATGAGGTCTGATTTTAATTAGGAGTTGGGTGCGGGACGCCTCTGACTAGTGGCTTAGGATTCTGTACTCGGCAGTTTCGGCCGCAGCATGCAGAAGAGTCCCTACGCTGAATGCTTGACAAATTCAGCCGTTTTTCTGCTGCTGGTCTTCCTCAAGAATATGCTCATATCGGCGCTTCTCAAGACGAATTATCCCCGAGCAATGCCCTTGCTACAGTTAAGGATCCCAGAATCCTTTTCCATCCCATAGTCCCCGCATCCCTGAGAGCACCAAATTGAGAGTCTATTGTCCGGAGTAGTAGGATGTAGGATGTCTTCTAGGAGGGCATCCAAAGGTGTTGGGAGGTGAAACATGGGATTTGATTTGGCCCGTTATTGCGGTAGTCTGCGGACGCGTTTCAGGCAATGCTAGGGTGTTGGGATTTGGGTTATGCACTGTAGAGATGCTGATACGGCACTCTGTCGAAACTGCTGAAATTCTTGTGGGCTGGGAAATGTTATGAACACGTTTTCCCCCTAACACGGGACTACTCTTCCTGCAGAGGAAAAGACTGAGATTCTAGGTTATCTCGGTACTCACTCTCTTGGTTTAGCTATCATATTTATTAGAGTCCATCCCCTTGTTCGCTACCAGGATTTAGATCGTCTTCGCATCTGGCTGTGCGAGTGGAAGGCGCGTGACTTCAGAATCCTAGCCAACAACATTAAATTACCCAAAGCTGCCAGATCCCGGCGCTGAATTGAAAGTTCTATGCCTGAGTGCAGAACAGGATGCTAGAAGAGTATATAGGTTCCGACAGGTCAGGTTAGGGTCAGGCTCGCGTTATTGGCAGGCAGCAAGCTTCAGTAAACCTGACTCAGGCCGCAAGCCCCATGTGAGCTATAGTCTAAACTCCTTCAAGAGGGTTATACAGGGGGCTACATAGGGTAGTATTATAGGGCTGATTATAAGGGGGATACTAGGAGTTTAGACTATGGCTCATGTCTTTTCGCACGCGGCCTCTCTCCAGGGAGGGTTTTCTTGCAAAGCCTACGAGACGGTTGCGCGTTTGAGTTTTAGGTTGTGCTTGTGCGCACATATCCGCTGGCTGGTCGCTCAACTACGCCTGTCCCGCCTGACATGCAGTGTTTAAACAACTCAACACATATCCAGAAACTTGGGACGTTCCAGAGGTTTGTGTGAGGACCAATGCAAGTTCGCGTACGGAATTTGACCCGGGTTCATGTGGTGGATGCTGGGTTGGACCTGCGCGCACTCGCATCTGAGCCCCCGACCTCTTCGGACTCTGCATCCCGCAGTGCCCAACTCCTAGCCCTGCATCCCCTCCGCTCCGCTGGAAGGTCCTTGGGTAGTTAGTCCAAGGCTTCTTACAACCCTGCAGAAAAGCCTTTGCATCCTCAACAAACCTACCGTTTCTTCACCTTACATCAGACACCTCAAGTCCAAAACCCACAAGTCTACGCCAACAGCCGAGTGGCACAGTTGTCTTATCCTGCTCCATCCTATGATTGTGAGTTTAGGGGATTGGGACGCGTTTAGGGTGGCTCAAGAAGTTGACTGAAGTTGTGAGGGTCTAGGCTAGATGCCAGGAGAGAATACATAATGTGCGGACGAGGGACTGTATCACCGATTCACGGTGCTTCCGTTTTTTGAAGTCGACAGAGTCGTTCTTGTTGGATGGACTCCCCGAATCACAGACACAAAGAGAGTGAGAGTGTACGAGCAAGCGAGAGAGCGAGAGAGGCTGGGAACTGATTTAGGAATGACTCGGACACGCTGGGCTACGGGGTCTAACCATGACGCCCTCCGCAAAAAGGGGTGGGGAGTGTACGTAGCCGGTAGAAGAAGGATGTGAGAGAGAGAGAGAGAGAGAGAAAGATGGAGCCTACCAATCCAATGTTAGCTAGCTAGCCTTTCGATGTTTAACGCTCCGCATTCCACTTAGGAGTCTCAACCTTTTCTGCGTCCCATGTTTGGGGCTTTTCGCTTTTCAATAATTTTCTGTGCTGCGCTCTGCGCAGACAAGCTAGAACTCTAAGGTCTCCAAAAATGCCTCGAATCCCAGAACACCTCCGGAACTTCCAATTCAAGCAAAACTGAGACCATAACCGCTAAACCCAGAACATCCAATTCAAGCAAAACAGAAACCCTAACCCTTAAACCCTTTCACCTTTCACCTTCAAAGTTCCTTGGACCGTCTTTTCCCTGGAGGCTCGCCGCGCTCGACAGGCCAAGGAAAAGGTGGAGGCACAATGGGAGCATTCAGGAAAAAGGGCTTAGGGTTTAGGGCTCAGAACCAAGAATTCTGGGTCAAGAGTTTTTAGTTTGAGGCTCTGCGTTGTAGAGAGCAGAATGTACAGAGTTTCGAGTTCATGGTTTCCAGGCGGTGTGGTTTTGTTGGTATTTGCCCCTATTGGGGCTCTACAGTAGGCTTTAGGGGTATCTAGGTGTCTTGCGGTCCCGGGCAGTGTTTTTTTTTTTTTTTTTTTNNNTTAATATAATTTTTTTCTATCCTTAGAGATTGCCCTTGGTAGTGCATTTTGCCACAGCAATAGCTCAGCTCTTGAGGTGTAGGTTTGAGAGGACGGGGCCTTAGGGCCTTTACTGCGGAATTAGATGGAAAAAATGAAACATCGAAGGGAGACTAGATCTGTAGGTTAGTTGTAGACCTTGAACTAAACCCTAAGCCTCAACCCTAAACCCTTAAACCATATATCATCAAGGCCCATCTTTTTTGTCTCAACTTTGTGCTACTCTCTTCAAAGGGGTGGTGTAAGGTGGGGTGTGTAGGACATTGTAAGGCATGCCAAACATAGAAACTTTCCCTCCATGAGGTTGCTCTTCCTGAACGCAACGGAATGTTATCACAAGTGTGCGGAATCGGGGTGGCTGCTGGCTTTCACAATTCACTCATGTTATGCTTTTTCTCCGTCAGTTTGCCATGTCTCTTTTCTTGCGTGATTGTGTTCTGGCAGCCCCTGGAACCTCATGAGTAGTGTCTTATTTGGGGGTATTATGATACCCAATATAGAGTAAGATTATATCCTCCTTTTGGGGTATAGTATTTTATACAAGGAATATATTCTTACTGGGTTCAACCACAAAAAAAGGACGCTACTCACATGATGAAACGTGGCGGGGTCAGGTGCCCTACCTAGGCCTTGTCAATTTTCAGCCTTGCGCTTCTCAATCAAAAGTTGCCACTTGGTTTTGGTATTGCAACGAACCGTGCACCCTCTCTAAACTCTACAAGAGCTCCTGATGCGATGACTCCGGTCTTTGAGGCCCAGCGTCTAGAACGAGAGGAAAGAGGCCCGCCGAGAATCCGGACTTGCATTCGTTGTAGCTCTATAAGTCTTGATAGATCTCTCTGTCGAAACATGGGGGGTTTCCTAGAATTAGGGGTACCTTTTTGGGGGTCCCTACAGTAAGGATTACAGTATTTTGGGGTCTAGAATTCGGGTCCCCTTATTTGGGGAAACTACCACGTAGCTGTGCGAGAGGCAGAACTTACCCAAGGTGTTCTCGCTGGTCCTAGGAAGGTCCGGCTCCAAATGATGGATTGTAGTCCTACCTGAACCTGTAAAATATGTAAAGTAATGGTCCCTCAGGCAGTTTTTAGGTGTTTTGGGCCACTTTGGGGGTTTAGGTAGGCACATCTTCAAGGACCCTTGGGCTCAAACCTTCTCCTGGAAGCCTACGCACGACCAGCGTGCAGCGTGCAAAACGGTGGTCGAAGCTTCCGAGCTCCCCAAAATGAGTAACAACAGGGATATGGTATTTTCCATAAATGGAAGGACCTCAATATAGACCCCCCTCAACCAAATTCTACAATCCTCATGACTGGGTCTAATTTTTTGAAGCCTCCATATGGAGCAGATGACTTGGAGAAACCCGGGTGTCCTGAGAGAGAGCCTAGCCTCGGCGCATTGGCAATTCAGAACCCTAAACTCTAAACCCTAAACCCTGTTAGGGTTTGGGCTGCCAACTTCAGGGTGGTTCAAGGTTTAGGGTTTAGGGTCAGGGCCCACCGATTGGGGGATAACTGCAAGACTTCCAGGATCAAAAGAATGTTCCAAGTTATAGGCACCATTCCTTACCCCAATGCTCAACATTCCGCTCTCCTTCAGATCCCACAAGAGAAGTTGTGGTCATGTCCTGTTGAGGGTGAAGGCCTTGTCTACTACGAAGTATCAATTAGGAGGAACTTGCTTTATGAATCTTTTGTAGCAGCATCTTCCCCAGCCACAGCACGCTGCCATGAATCCACCCGCCCTGAAAAATCGGAGTCATCCTAATTGGGAAGCCCAAGCCGTCACCCAAAGATTCAGCGTCATAGTGATTTACTAGGGTTTAGGGTGTAGGATCTAGGGTTCAGTTTCAGGGCCAAGGGTTGAGGACTAGCACCCAAACATCCAGCGTCATTGTGGTTTCAAACGAGCAGGAGGTTCTTGGACGTGACCCCAGACACGTCAACCGGGTACCCCAACAAAGACTGACTGGAACCAGCCCTATTATAAGGGTCCAGGTACCTAATAATCATATACTTCCCCAAAACCTGTACTATATGAACTATTATATCCCAAATCCCAAGTACCTAAATATTGGGTACTTGGACCCTTAGGGCAGTGCACCTGTGTCAATCTTGCACCCCAGCCCAAGCACAGACGTAAACCGTAAGTCCTGGAAACTCCTAAGCCAAGAGCCCCAAAATCCTGCCGCAGCAGCCTGAATATTCGTGAAACTTGTCGTTGTGTAGTCATAATATACTTGGACTTCATGGAGCTTCTCTTTGGTTATTAGGGGTTATGTAGTGGTTATACCCCAATAATGGAGAATCAAATGGGAGAGCAGATGGACACTGGGATTATTAGAGGCCCTAAACCCCCAAACCCTAAACCCATTGGACGGACTTCTTCTCACTTAGCCAATAGAAGAACTTTAACCTTTTTGGGCTTCCTTTTGAGGTCTCTATAATAACGTTTCAACCCTAAACCCTAAACCCTAAACCCTACCATATAACTTTTGTGTATGGTTATTGGGGAAGACTCGGAAGAGGGCGCTCCAGGTGAAGAGGGGGAGACAGAGGAGCTAGCAGCGCAAGCCAAGGAGGCCTGATAGTGGCATGAGTGTCCATGGTTACTACGAGGGGTTTAGGGTTAAGAATTTGGGGTTTAGGGTTTGGGGTTTAGGGTTTGGGGTTTGGGGTTTAGGGTTTGGGGTTTAGGGTTCAGGTTTTCCACGAGTACCCTGAACCTTGGGGATTGTGGGGGTGCCATTAGGTCATGCAGGGCTGTAGCATCAAGAGAATCATCCTATTCATTCATATCACCATGAACCTATCGTCGTCATTCATCCCTAAACTAGTTGATGTTGCTCCCAGGGTCTGACAAGCGGCGTTGAAAACTCATGTGGGGTGAACGAAGCTGTTTGCCTTGTGGGCTGTCTCAGCATGACGCTGTTCTTTATTGCCATTATTCACAATATCGTTTTTTCAGCAGTAACATTTTGTTGCTGTAAACATTTTTGCATGTTTAACGGCATTATTCATAATCTCGTTTTCTGAGGGAAGCTTTTTGCAAGTTGCCCTTCTTTTTTGCTGCGCTTAGCCACGGATGTCACCATCCGTTGCTATCGCAATCGCCCTTGCCATCAGCGTGGCCCCGGAGGCGGCCTGTCAAAGTTTCTCTCCTTTCAAGTGTTTTGGCTAGTCTTGCTACTTGGAATACTCTTGGTAGGATTGCTGCATGTATGATCTTTCTCAACGGCTTTTTTTTGAACTTGCAGGCTGGCAATACCAGAAGACTAGTCAGATTGGAGCTTCAGGCACCGTTTTCAGTCGACGTAAAACCCATGAACTCCTAGCCCCAAAGCCTTAAGCCACAAACCACGAAACCTGGTGCACTAAACCTGAAAACCTCACCCCAAGCCCTAAACTCCAAGCCTGGAGCACAAAACCCCAAACCCTGAGCGTTCAGCATCCACAAGATGCCCCACTTCAGGATGTAGTGTTCAGGTTAAGGGTTCTGGGTTAAGAAGTCTGTGTCCTAGTGTTGGCCTGATTGAGGCAGCGTTTCAGAGTTTAGGGGAAGGTTTCAGGGTGTAGGTCGTCAGGGTCAGTCATCAGGGTTAAGGGTTCAGGCTGATTTCACAGGAACTTGCTAGGGTATCAGCGATTAACTGGAGGCATCAGATACTTCACGACCACCGTCAGCACAAGCCGTTTATCAAATCATGTGTGAGTGGTAGGTGGAGGCTTCATACTGAAACCCTTTTGCTGTAATTATTCTGTGGCCCAGGCGATGGTGCAATTCGGACCTCTTACTACAAACCCCAAAAGGGGACAGACAGTTAAACTTCTTAATACATGCCCTTGAAGGAGGCGTGGAATTCCCAAGCTTTCAAAGAAAACCTGAACCCCAGACTGAATCCCTTCTCTAAACCATTAAACCCTAAACCTAAAACTTGATCCCCGCCCAGGCAGAGGCAGAAGCCAAAGAGTCTCCTTTGTGCCCAGCCTGCAATCTCGAGGGGTCCCTGTAAAGGATGCATCTAGGGATATTATCCCTAAAACCTAAGCCCTAAGCCCTGAACCTTCAGCCCTAAACATTAAACCCTAAGCCCTAAACCCTCTAAGCCCTAAACCTTAAATCCTAAACCCAAAACCCTAGGCCCTAAACGCTAAACCCTATATAGGAATATATAAGGGTTAAAGAATGACTTGGTTCAAAGGATAGGGATGCCGCCGGGGTTTTAGGCTTGGCAGATTTAGGGGTTTGCTGTGCAGGGTTTAGGTTTAGGTTAGCTTGTTTATAGGGGTTTAGGGCTTAGAGTTTAGGGTTTAAGGCTTAGGGTATTCAGTTTAGGGTTTCAAAATTCGCGTGGTTTAGAGTTTAGAAGGCATCTAGTCTTACGTAGTGTGTTGGCCGCCAGCCTCTATGAACTTCAGCAGGACTTTAACCAACAGATGCGGTTGCTTACTGGAAGTTAGTAGAATAAGGCACTATGCTACATAGCGAGCAAAGACGGATTATGTTCCCCTAACTTATTCCCTGGAGGTTCTAGTAGGGAATAAGGGAATATGTTTTATATTCCCTTAGCTTATTCCCTACTAACCACCAGTAAGCTTGGGGATCTTGAGTTCGATGAATCGTGGTGAGGATCAGGCGGGCATTTTCAATATTCTCTGTCCGGGATGACAAGGCTTCTTTGGCGGAGGGTTTGGAGGCATCTATCCAGGGATATCATGAGATCAGAACCATAATGTAATCCTAAATCCAGCACCCAAGGCCCTCAACTCGAAACCCTTCTCCACGAAAAGCAGACCCCCGAGCCCTTTACCTACTGGTTCTTCGTAGGGAATACGGGAATGTCATCCCTATGTAATATATCCCCTTATTCCCTACTAAGAACCTGTAGATGTACTAAAGCCTTGCTGTTCTTGTGCGGCTTCGTGGACAAAAGCATCCCCCCCCAATCCCTGAACTGTTATCTGTTGACTTGGTCCGAAGTCCAAGGGTTTCCCAAAATTGAAGGTATTTTTCTGAGGGTACCTATAAGGTAAGGATTACACTGTTTGGGGATCCATTCTAGGTATCCCTTTAGCTATGCAAAAGAAACCGAAGCCCGGCAGACAGTCAGCCCCGAGCATCCAGAGCCTCGTTTTCGGGTTTAGCTAACAGAAGCTTCCCAACTGGGCCTGTCACTCCCTAAACATAGAAACTTGGCACCCTGAACCCTTCTACCCTTACCCTGTGAATCCCAAGCAGCCGAAAACAAAAATAATCTCACGACCTAACCCTTCATCTTCAAACCTTCAGTCCCTTTTAACTCCAAAACCTACACTCCAAACATCCAAACTCCAAACCCTAAACTCCAAAGCACTAACCCTGAGACTTAAATCAGGGCGGAGCTCTGGCAGTACATGGATCGAGATGGGCCGGGGAACCTGCAGATTTGGGGAGTTTCCATGGAGCTGCCTCACGGTTGGGTTTTTATAGGGTTTACAGGTTTTGGAGGTTTAGGGTTCAGGGCTTAGGAAGTCCAATTCGAGATTTAGGGCTTCAAGTCCTCTGGAGGGATCCCAAATACCCCTTGTACCACCTGCACATTCCTAGGTTTCCGAAAGTGTAGCCAAAATCCACATCATGCAGTTCGGCGTTGGTGCTTTCGGGTTGCCTCAGAAAGCGCCCTTTTTGCTCCGCCATGTCATGATTCAGTGGCAGCGTGGTAACGGTGAGGTAGCCCATGTCTTAGAGGTTTGGGGTTTGGGATGGTTATGATTACAGGCCTCCTGGGTGCAGTAGAGTCTTCATGCGAAGTGGCAGCGCTGGCTCAGATAGCAGTCGGAGGTCATGACCTTCAACCCAAAAACCGTCATCCCCAGTCCCTAATCCCTAATCCCCAAACACAAGCGCCTGAAACAGAAGCCTCAAAGGGACTTATTAACTTCACCCCTCGTCCTCACTTGCCTTCATCGTCGCGGCGCAGGTCGTCCTAAATTTTCCAAAGCCGTAGCCCTTAACCATGATATGTCATGAATCCTAGACTCTACATTCCTAAGCCCCCCCAGCCCCCCCAAACCCTAAACCCTAAACCCTAAACTGAAGCCCCCTAGACCCCCCTGAGTTTGCGCTGAGGTCTGGCGAAGCCAGCTTCTCCGAATTCCGGCGAGCTTTGCGTAAGGCTAGAGTGTCTGGGAAGGGGTTCGGGCTAGCGTTTTGGGTTTGGATTTTTGGGATGTTGCAGAGTTTTGGGTTTAGAGTTTAGGGTTGAGAGTTTAGGGGTGGGGTCTTTAGGTTTAGGGCTACGTGAACCACAGAATAGTTCACCTGTTTTTAAGGTCAAGGTGAGACTTAAGTTTGCTGTTTTAGGGCCCAGCGCTCAGGGTTTAGGTGCGATGGTTCATAGTTCAGGACTGTAATGCCTAGGGTCCAGAGCATAGAGTGGCTGTTAACGAAAATGAAGTTACCATGAGGGGTCTATAAAGAGATTAACATGGCTTCCCCAATATGGTAACTTAAGGTAAGTTCCTTAAAGCCTAATCCTAAGCCCTAGCCCCTAAACCTCAAGCGCAACCCAAGCTTTGGGACGTAGAGTCTTCAGGGTCGAGGCATGGAAGGCAGGGGGTTGATCTGAGAGGGAGCCCTTGGCATGAACCTTGTTGTAAACCTATTGCAAGTCGTATTTGTTTCAGTAAATTGAGGCTTTAATCCCCCCCCAAGTAGGTGAAATAATGATCCCAAACCCCTTAAAAACAGCCCAAAGGACCACTATTTTACATACTCTAGGGCTTTAGGTTAGGTCTTTGGTATGTTTCAGGTTAGGGCTGGGGTTCAGGACATTTCGCTAAAAGTGCACAGTGATCGCCTGCACTCACCCACATCCCAAGGCTTCAAAGTGAACTACACAAACAACCGCTATCAGTGCGCCCTAGCCATGTACCCCCCCCAGAGACCTTACAGCCTAAGCCCTGGACCTTCACACCCTCAAGGCCAGACCCTGCACAAATTCTAGGCCCAAAAGCTTCAAGTAGACCACAAAATCCTCTCAACTCCTGAATCCTGAGCCCTTACACCCCGAAACCTCTACCTCCTGTCCTGCTTGCAGGCCAAACACCCAGCAGGGCTAAACCCCAATAAGGGGCCTGCCCTTGAGCTCTTCATGTGCGCGGACTCCTAGAGCTACGGGAACTTCA
Source organism: Symbiodinium pilosum (assembly GCA_905231905.1). NCBI lineage: Eukaryota > Dinophyceae > Suessiales > Symbiodiniaceae > Symbiodinium > Symbiodinium pilosum. Next base: position 91,871 of record CAJNIZ010010580.1, on the reverse strand, counting down.
AGGGTTTGGGGCCAGGGCACAGGGTTTAGGGTTTTGGGGCCAGTGTACGTGGTTTAGGGTTTAAGGCCCCTTTTGCTTATGGGTTATATTACGGCAGCTAAAATTTTGGCTCCAAAATGGGACCTTAATTTGTGGAACTACCCATGTTGGATAAACCCTAAACCCTAAACCCTAGCATCAAGTCAAAGAGCACATGTGGTGCTTCTAGGGTTTCGGCGATTGGCTTAGAGCATGCTCGGTCTGATCTTCTGTGGTTTCGGGTTTGGGATGTAGGGCTACAGGGTTGGATTCAGATTCAGAAGTGTCTGGAGGGTTTACGGTTTAGGGTAGGGCTTTCTGGTTTAAAGCTCAGGGGTTCCGTTTTCAGATTTCAGCTTGCAAGGCCTCCGCCCCCACCCAAGGATCTTTTCCAAACATTTGGGGCACCTGAGTGGCTCCCCTGAATCCTAAACCCTTAACGAAGGTTAGGGTTGTCAAGAGTAGGGTCTCTTTTTGGGGCATTTTGGGGGCCATACTGTATTCGAGAGCCCAAGGACACCCCTAGGCCTAGGCAACGCTAAACCCTAAACCCTATCATAACATGCGGACTCAAGGCCTTGATATCCAAGTGGATGGCAGCATCGTGGAGGGTGAGTTCTACTGCTCGGTGCTCAGAGCAAGAGGAGGAATTTGGTGGTAGGGGTTCAAAAGGGTCGCAAAAACGTTGGGTATAAACCCTAAACGATATATACATTAAAGCTACAGGAATGGTCAATGTGCAGTCCTGCGGCTATACCCTCTAGGATGGTCGTCGAAATACCTTCTAGGATGGTCGTCGAAAGCACGCCCCTCTCCCCTGCACACGTGCAAACAGGCTTTGAAGAAAATGAGAATCCGGGACCCGCAACAGCATCCATAAACCACAAGTTCCCAAAATGTGCACTGAAACTGCCTGACGGCATATTATGCGGCATATGAGTCTCGCAAGAAGTTCATAGGGGTCCTACGTAAGTTTGATGGGCATTTCCTTAGTATTGTAGCTACTGCACTTCCCACTCCTGGAGACGCATGCTTGCGTTCCTGTCGTCGCCAATATCGCCTCCCCAGCCCTTAAGATAAGTTTTTCCCGGTAAGGCAATCTTGCAATCTCGGGGACAGTATTTATGGTTGGGCGAGGGGGCTTAGTACTAGGAGTAGTATGCGCGTCCGCGACCTTGACAGAAACAATAACAGGAGCCTGGAGAAAAAGCATATGTTTCTCAAACTTTTTTCAGCAGACATGAAGAGAAAGATGCATCCCTACCTGGTGGCAAGCACCCACACGTGTTGTGTTGAAAGCAGCCCGACATGCTCCTCTGTTCGTAGAACACAAACTGGCACATTTTCTGAACCCTAGACCTTACAACCCTTGGGGGAGCGGTATAAGGGTTATTAAGAGGGATACTCCTTAAATTCCTAAAGTTTGCCGGGAAGCCCCAAGTAGCTGCACGTGTGCCCGCCCCCGGAGTTTCTGAGGTCCTTAACTTCATATAGCACGTGTATAAACCCAATTTGATGTTCCATGTGCTTCTCCATGTTGAATATCGATTTAAGCCGTGCTTATGTGTTGTAAAGCAATTGGCCAGGGTCCTGAAAGCTACTGCGGGTCTGGCATAACATCTCTCGAGCTCTGGATGTATGATTTCATGGGAGTGCCCGGCAGGAGGATCAGAATTCAAAAGCACATAGGGAGTGATGGTTCATACCAGGCCTGGCAGTCCACTTGAAGCGTAAAGCGGCAAACTAAGCCGGCCACCCTAGACCCCAAGCCCTGAACCTAAACCCTCAACCTGAAGCCGAAGCCTTAAACCCTAAGCCCTAAACCCTAATCCCTATTTAAACCCCAAG
>CAJNIZ010010580.1:68234-79875 GCA_905231905.1 Symbiodinium pilosum | reverse complement strand
CACCAAAAAAACGCTACTCACTTGGTGGCGTTAGGTTTTTGGTTTGGCCCTGCAATGACAGACGCTGCCAGCCTTGTCCTTGCACCAACACCTTGTATGAAGAGGCCCAACGCCAGTAATTTAAAAAGCACAGACTGCGGCAGGGTCTCAGATTCACTATGTGGAAAGTCTCAAGCTCCCAGCCTAGATTGCTGCAATCAGGCGTTTGCTATGGTTCCGTGAGACGACAAAGCTGCAAGCCCAAACGATTGCCCGGAATATCTTGGAATGAGAAGAATAGAGTTGAAGATGAATTTCCGTTGCGTAGCTTCCTCATAGCCACATCAGCTACCCCGAGCGTATTTGGAGGGCCAGCTCCTGACTTACTTAGCGGCACAAAATGTCCACTTAGCTCCAACATGTTCGTGATCAAGCTGCTGAGAGGCCCTGTCCTGTTTAGGTTTAAAGCATTTTGATCAGGGTGTAGCGTATCATCATCAACTTTTTCATGGTCATCCTCATGCCCATGATGTTGATGATGATGATGATGATGATCACCATCATCCGTGCGACCATTTCCGGATCAGTATCACAGGCCTGGTTTGCGGTTTCGGGCTTGGGGAAGCCTAAAACCCTCAAACCCTAAACGTTTCTAAGCCTCCCTTGCACCCTAGGCAAGGAGTTTGAATTCCTGGCATCGTTCGACGGCAGGGACTTTGTGAATGACGTGGCCTTCTCAGACCGGTGAAGTTTGTGGGGCGCCAGCTCCGGCTTTGGGCAGGGAGGGTCTGGGGTCCTACTCACGGGTGTCCCGAATTCTAGGTTACCTTTTTGACTTTGAGGGTCCCCAAAAACAGGAGTATAGTATTTTGTGACTATATAAATACAGTAAAGATGGATCACAGGAGGCCCTGTTACCATGTATTTATGTGTATATATATATATAGAGATCTCCCTGTTTATGGAAAGCGTGATTTGTGCAAGGTGACCTGTTTGCATGCGTACTAGAAGCCCTAGAGTCCATTTAGTCCATCATGGACAAACGAGAGTCAGTGTCGTTCCAGGGTGATACAGCCAAACTCATGTTGGCAGTTGGAAAGAGCAACAGTATGCAATAACAAGTAGCCGACAGATAACTGTGCAGCAATATGTGCCACTGGAGTGCATTTAGTCCCAGGTTGTGGCAGTCACAACCTAGAACTACAAATTCTTGCGGGGCGTAGCGGTTTGAGAGCGGTTTTAGAGTTTAAGGCTTAGGGTTTAGGGTCGTTGAAGGTGGTTGCCCCAAGTTTGAGACTTGGTCGTTGCCAAGAGACGGTAACGCCAAGTCACACTTTTGAGCCAAAACCTCATCGTCAAGCCAAAAGGTTTACTTCTAGCACCCCTATCCATGGAAACCCACAAATCTGATGTCCTAAGCAATGAACTGCTGATGACTGCTGGGACTCAGCTCAGGTGGCTAACTTGCGCGATTACCTCGTGGAGAAGTACGAGAATCTGGAGGCACGATGCCGAAGATTTAATATAAATGGGCCAAGGGATGTTTCTAGGCTACTAGGGGGAGCCGAGCACTGGTTGAGGAAGGGTGTGTGGGACGTATGCTCATTATTTGCAGAAGTGGAAGATCGTGTGACAACCAGTCACAACTCGCACGGAAATTTCGCAGAACCAGGGTTTATTTGTGAATCCCAGGTTTGTCAATTTCAGATGATCATGGGCTCTGGTCTCTGGGATCAGATAGAGGGACACGTTGGGACCAAGCTCCTTTCCTGGTTCGCGAAGAACGGTTACAAACAACACCGTAGTTTCTGCTGTTAACTCCATGTAACAAAGAGTTGGAATTGGTATGTATGTACGTACGTATACGTGCGTGCATACATGCATACATGCATGTATGCACGCACGTGTGTAGTGTATGTCTGTGCATATGTATGTATCTATGTATGTATGTATGTATGTATGTATGTATACGGACGGACGGACGGACGGAGGGAGGGAGGGAGGGAGGGAGGGAGGGATGGATGGATGGATGGATGGATGGACGTACAAGAACTTGATCCGCAACATCTTCCGAACTTTAGCTAACAAGTTTCCTGTTTTGTTTACGATGTGGTTGGGTTTAGCATTTCAGAAGATTTCTTTTTTTTTCTTGGTCTCCCTCCTCATACGTCACACTGACAAGTTCTTGTTGCAGATCAGGCGTGCTGTCCCTTGAAGAGGGGACATCCATTTAATGGGTTTTGCGTCTTGTTGTGTGGGAGAGGATGCTGTCACTCCCACCACAGCATCTTACCACGACTGACGTCCGTGTACGGTCTAGGTGCGGTTTCCAGGACTTTCAGGGATTCCTGGCCGATAGGGCTTCCAAAAACTAAACCCTATAAGCCCACTAAAGCCTAAACCCTAATCCCTAAAATCCTAAACCCTAAACTCCCTTTCTGAGAGTCCCTCGGGGTTACATGTTATTCAGGTGTATGTTGAGGCCTCCTGTTCATGGAAGCGTCTGCGTCAGCTTCAGCATGCCCTTGCCTCTGATGTCCCCCTAAAGCCTATAAACCCTAAACCCAACCGCCTTTAAAGCCTAAACCCAAGTTTTTGGGGCCCTACAACTTACACCTAGACCCTAAAAAGTAGTTTCCAGCTTCTTGTCCATTATCCAATATTACCCCTATATTTCCCGTAGAAAAGATACCCTGAGAGAGGATGCCTACAACGCTTTCGAGCAAAAGATGCCGCCTCTGGACATGGGTGGAACGGCTCCTCGGCGGGTGGTATAGTTACGTTTTGCTGGCAGAGGGATATGGGAATTTCGAAAAAGCGGGGAGACTCTGAACCCTAAACCCTATTGGGCAATATAGTAACACAGGGACTATATAGGGACAATGGAAAATGGAAGCTACTATTTAAGGTTTAGGGTCAAGGGTTTAGGGTTTGCTCCTGTAGTCTCAGCAGCTCCCGAAAGGGATCCGCGACCATAGCGCCAACCCCAGCGACGTTGGGTAGCGGGGCCTGCTTTCTCAGCCATGAAAACGGCAATAGCAGGCCAGCGGTGCAAGCTTTGAATTGAATAAGGGAACATATTGGGGTTATATAGCGAATAATTAGTGGCCAAGAACATGGAAACTAGTATGTTTGCGTGGGGATATATCGGAGTTATAGGAGGGAATGAGGGAACATATGATATAGGGTTTGTACAGGGATTATTTGCCCTTATTCCTAATAACCCCCAGTAAGATAAGCAATGCCAAGCCCAAGATTTTTTTATGCAGAGTAGAATGGGTTACAGGCACCGGTAATTGCAGAAGTCCGGTGTCAGAGCTCAGAGAGCTTGCTACTGGATTAGTAGCCGTTGAAACTTTGGCAAGGTTCCCTGTCAGAATCCTCTCCCACTAATCGTACAATCCCCATCAGTCGCTCTGTGTGTATGCTTTGTATCCCTAGCAGGCGTCCATTCCCAGAGGTGCAGACATCCTACTTTCCATGCGATTTAGAGGAGAATTTAGTGTAGTTTAAAGTTTAGGGTTTTGAGTTTAAAATTTAGGGTTTAGGATTTAGAGTTTGGCGTGTAGGGATCAGGGTAGGCGCACCCCAAACTCCAAGCCCGTCAGATCCTCCAAGCGCAATCCACCCCATCGAAGTCGAGCCTTCTGCTGCGCACCCAGCTCAGGACTTGAGCCAAATCCCCGAGAAAAGGCGGAAGCGACGAGAAGGCCCAGAGAATTTGGCTTGAGGGTTTAGGGGTTTAGGGTTTTGGGGTTTAGGGTTTAGAGTTTAGGGTTTGGTATTTCTAGTGATACAAAATGGAGGAATTCCTGTCACGAGGCTATTTGAGATATAGCCTGGCTGCCGACTGGAGTGCTGTACTGTAAACTTGTGGGCGTCAACGCAGCGGCAAGAAAGCCAGGTTTGTGCGGCTAAGCAAACTCCCAAATCCAAAAATACTCCTCAACTATGACCCTGAAAATGGTATAGCCGAGGTTGGAAGTCCGCAAAAAGGACATCTCAAAGCTATGTCCAACAAGTACGGGTCCCACTTATGTACGACAAGAGGCAAAATCCTTCTAGTGGGGAATCCCAGAAGAGGTCGTTCTTCAATCAGATCCAGGAATGATCTCAAAACAGATTATGATCTCTTGCAATAGCGGCTATCAGTAGGTTTTACCTGTCTGACATAGCAGGTCAGGTGCCCAGATATGGTTTTATTTTTGTAGGTTGGCCCCCTAAAGCAGCGATTGAAAGTGAGAATCGCAACTGCGCACACGGCCCGAGTATGGAGCAGGTAAAGCAAATTCGGGGGCTTCTAGCTGGTAAGCGTGGCATTGGGAAAATTCTTAGGCAGTATGCTGCCCTCACCCTCTGAGCAGCGTAGCGCTGATCCTGAATGGTTGGGAATGTGACGGTCTTTCCCTTAAAGCCCAATGGCTGAGCCTCCCTTAGAGTGTAACCATGAAGACTGCCCCGTTATCCTCACACCCTGATTCCCAAAAGCTATATTCCTACTTGGTAGAGCAAGTGCTCCATTGGCTAAGCCCTACCCACCCCAAAGCCAAGCCCTGAACTCTGCAAACGCAGGTCGTGGCCTATCGGGACAGGACTGTTGTGGCCCCTCACAGCTGCCATCTTCCAGAGCGAACTTCAGTACGGCTAGTACGCCATGACATTCTGTTCTCTGCAAGTCGAAAGATCTGCTTTGGGCTGTTTTTCATCCTGTTATGGGGCCACCAGCCTGAACGTAGCACAATACTGTGGGCTATGCATATAAAGTTTGGAAGAGCCCTCTGCGCTTCATGTTCGGAGCCTCTGCTGATGTGGAACATCGTGTGCAACCCTATGATGCTTGTACCCTCAAGGAAGAACAGTGTATTTGGGATCCTAACTGGTGCAAGATGTATTTCCTTGGCCATCACTTGAAAGCTTTGCAGGCGCATTCACAAACTTGAAGCCTTCCTCCAAAGGAAAAGGCGTCTTTGTTGCAGGAATGCCAGAAGACAAAGTAGGTGGAATAGCACCGCATATCAAATGAAACTACATCCAGACGCTGAACAATCCGTGGATAGGCTGGACAATGTCACGGCAACGTTTGGAGAAAGCTGATGTGCTTTTACAGGGAACTGCTTTGTGAAGGTTTGCGGGTTCTAAAGCGATAAGGTGTTTCGGTAGGCCCAGCACTCGACAGATCCCACGGCTGTCATATGACGATCCCTTGACTTAAGTAGGGTTTTGAGTTGGATGGTTGTAATTTGCAATTGGCACTTCATGCAGGGAACACATAGGCCCAGCGACAACCAGTTCATGTTTTTGGTTTCAATAGGACCTTTCTCTAAACATTCAGCGCTACCGGACCCTTGTAAGCTTCGACATCTGGTTCGAGAGGCGGTACCTGATTTGCGTTTCACAAGTTATTGTTTACATCACGAGATTTTCGGGCAATTAACACCCATACCCCCAAAACTTGAAACCTATTAGCATCATTTGACTACTTTTGGTTTTGGGTTACTAGAATCCTCGTATTAGTTTTGGACTGATGTAGATGGCTGCAAGTGCGCTGCAGGACTTTGTCAACTGCTGCCGCATGTGTGGCTTCAAGGTTGCCACAGGGAAATTCACTTGAGTAGTATTTTATTTCGGGATACTATGGTACCCATTATAGAGTAAGATTATATCCTTTTTTTGGGGTATAGTATTTTACATAAGGAACACCCAGAAACGCTACTCACTTGCATTGCTGGGTTGCAGTTAAGGAACTGAAATGAAGTTACCAAGATATGGGTATATTGTAAATAGTTGGGTTCCCTTACCATGGTAACTTAGTTTAAGTTCCTTACAGCAACCCAGATTGTGGTGGTGAGTTCCCGTGATATCCACACAGTTCAAACGCTGATGAGTTCCAAATATGGTTAGTGGTTTTCATGGAGGAACTTCCATGCCGAGTCTGCAGATGTTGTTTGCCATGGGTTGCCTCCGTATCATCGGAAGAAATGATATGCTTGCAATGCAGCAGCAACATCACAGCTTGAGTATCTTCCAGTGCTGGGCTTCGTGGGTCAGCAGCTGACAGCCTCTTGAGGGAGGAGCATGGCCCCACCCCTAGATAACCCCTACAATCGCTGTAGTTTCCATGTTCTTGACCATTATCCCTATACAACCCCAATATATCATAGTAACCCTAAGAATCCCCCAAAATCAGAGAGTCAGCCTATAGCAAGGGTTTAGCTCCCACGAGCGTAGCCTGACACTTGCTCAGAGGTCATTTGATGATTTCTTACAGAAGGCGAGCTTTGTGGGGATCTCGTGTTTGCACCATACTTTGGAATCATGCTTTGCTAGCGGGCTTATTTCGCCCCAGTCGGGATTGCAGAGTTCGTGGCCTTTCAATACCGGGTTACGCAGCCATTGATTATGCCTACTGTTAGGCGGGAGGGATGAGCAAGATATGCAGCCATCCCGCGGGCAAATCAACTAAGCTCAGCCTGTCATCAACAAACCACACACCCCCCGAGACGCTACACTGGACTGCAGACACCCTAACCACCAACGCATGAACCACAACATCGCATCAACAAACGGGGGCTTTTCAAGATTGACGTACGCTGCTTGGAGAGGCGCTAGGGACTTCAGGGAGTATGAGGATTGAAGGGAGAAGAGGAGCCCAGGCACCCGTGACATCCCTTCATGGCGCTCTGTCAGGTTTGAGGGGATACAAGTAGGGACCTGTGGGATACCAGACCCTAAACCCTATATACCCTAAATACCGTATGTATACCCATTATGGTAACTTAATTTGATTGCCCAAAACGAGACAGGGCCGGTTCGACCCCCGTCTTCATTTCAACTTCCTCGACGCCTCCCACGTAACAGCCTCGGCTGGCCATTCCGTGGTTCCGAGTAGTATTTTAAATAGGGATAATATAGGCCTCAATGTAGAGTAGGATCATATCCTTCTTCTGGGTAGAGTATTGCAAGAGAGGAAAACGTACTGTAAACTTACTTCAGTCAACCACCAACGACAGCGGTCGTTGGAAGGTTTAGCGTGTAGGGCTGGGGATTTGTGGTTCAGGTTTCAGGATGAAGGATGTTTGGCTTAGGTTTTGGCATGTAGGATATTGGGGTTCCGATTACCCCTCGCAATGTATCCCCAGCCGGGCTCCGGAGTCCTGAGAGGGTAGCGGGAGATTTGATACGATTTGGGGTTAAGGACTTTTAGGGTTTTTTGAATCAAATAACGCTTTGGGCATAGGCATTCAGTTCAGGGTTCACGTGGTGGTAGCGCCAAGAACTTCGTATGGTGTTCTCATACGTTGACAAAATTACACTCCAGACCAGAGTCCCTATGCAATTGGAAGTGTATACAACATATAGGTAATGTCCAGTTTTGTGTCAAAGCCTGTGGAAACATTCAGATGGACATGTTGGACAGCTTAACTCATGGGGGCATATTGTGGCTTTGGCTTTTTGTTTTGTGGTGTGGGCATGTAAGGGCTTAGTGGTCAGGTTTTAGGGAACAACGACTTGGGGGTTGTGTATTCGTTGCCCCCTGCACCTGAAGACCCAAATTCTGAATGCTGAGCTGATATGATGCTAGACCTAGTTACAGCCATGATCCTGAAGCTCACGCACTTCTTTCCTCTTCCCCTCAACTCTGAATGTCACGCGCTAGCCCGCACCCTCTCTCCAAAGCTCACCCGTAAAGCTTACCTGCTCCGGAAATGCAAAACCAGGAACATGCGTGTTTGTCTTGGGGAAGGATGTGATGGTTAGCGGAACAGGACCATTTTGCAAGTGTGAACTGTTACCATCTCGACCAGGTTTAAACCTGTGAGCCCTTCCTCCCAAAGTCTGCGTTCTGTATCGTACGACAGGGCCTGTGCCCAACCCTGTGGCTGAAGCTCTATATGACTACATTCTCTTGTACCTACCCAACCCTGTGGCTGAAGCTCTATATGACTACATTCTCTTGTACCTACCAAGCTTACTACTCCTGATAAGACCCCTTACATCCTAAACTCTTAGCCCTAGATAAGAAGGGACCCTCAGTATTGGAAAGCCCCACGTAAGCTTTAGTCTGAATTCCTTAAAGTGGATTATACAGGGGAGTATATAGGGAAGTACTATAGGGGTTATGAAGGGGGATGCTAGGAGTTTGAACCCTAAACCCTAGACCCCCATAGTAGGGGCGTGCTCTGAGAGCATCTCTTTCGTGGACAAGTCTGCAGAGAGAAAAGGTCGGATCAAAAAGATTACCCAATATTATATGGGTTGTTGCGGGGGATTCTAGGAGTTTAGACTATAGCTCACATGAGGTCGGCCACATCACGCAGAACGAGTTCCTTCAGCTCGGGAAGCTCGGGGCGGTGGAAGCCTTGCCGCTGGGCGGCAGTGTTTAGAGTTCAGCGTTTAGGATAAACGGGGTTTGCCCAAAATTTAAGGGTACTATTGGGGGTCCGCATAATGAGGCGTTTAGTTTTTTTGGGTCTATATAGGTGTTTTTCTTTTTATGGAAGCAAAGCCAGACCCCTGATTAATAAACCCCCTCCCTTTAATAGGGACTATAATAGGGATCCATAATGTGTAGGCTCTTAAAAGGAGGGGGGCTATGAATCATGAGTCTACATTACCAAGTTTTAAGGGCCAGAGGTCCTTCATCTTTCGTGTATAGCGGCTTTAGTTTTTGCACGTGCTCAAGTGAGCGATTCTCAAGACTGCCGTTAAGGGCTGCATCAAAGCCGTGAAAGGGTTGCGGGTGAGGGCTTGTTTTAAATTGGAGGTTGTCAAAGTTCATGGCTTCTGTTTGGGTGCCCGAAACCTAAGCCAGTACTGTTAAAACTAAGGATTTGACAGCCAGGCTGTGAACCGAAGCATGCTGGCTATGAACCATGCCCGATACACTTCAATTCAGTGATGCACCTGAAATGGTAGGAGGATCCTTAGTCTGTTTCAAGGAATATTCTTCACTTCAGTGCTGGCCTCAGGGGTTAGGGCGCCCCAGCATTGCAAAGACGGTGTTGTCATGTGGGGGGGTCCCCTGCACAAGAGCTGCGTTGTGGGTGATGGAGACGGGACAAGTTTAAGCTAGACCCAGGGAGCCCAATACTGCCCCCGAGGATCTTGAACTCCGAAGGCTTCAGCTGTTCTAGTCTTTCAGATCTAACATACCCAAGCGGTACTTTCCCCAAAATAGGGGGCCAACATGGACCCAAATATATTCAATGCGTTATAGCCTGTATTCAACATGCTACCCGGTACCCCTCATTCTGGAACAACCTTTTCCAAATGCACCGTCAGCTGAGGCGCATCTCTTCCGAGCGAATGCGCAATGGCATAGGCACTCTCAAGGCCACCGTCCTCAGTGAGCACAACCTACATGCAAGCCTATCAAAGTCCAGGAATTCTGGCATGCGCAACAGGGACCCCCTTTTCATGGATTTTCCTAGATAGGGGACCTCAATATAGACCCCCAAATACTATAGTCCTTAAAAACATTATAGGGACCCCAAAAAGGTACCCCCCTTTTCATGGAAAATTCCAAAGAACGCTTAGCTCCTCCTTATCGCGCCAGCATTTCATCTTCCACGAAGTCGAGCTGGAGGACCTGCGAGCGCACAGCCATTGGGCAATTAGAGAACGTGTTCAGGTCCCCTAAGGGTCCAAGTACCCAATATTTAGGTACTTGGGATTTGGGTAATAGTAATTATAGTACAGGTTTTGTGGAAGTATATGATTATTAGGTACTTGGACCCTTAGGGGTCTACGCCCCCCCATATCTGGTAATATGAGCCGTACTCTAAACTCCTTGAAGTGGGTTATATAGGGGATTATATAGGGGACGACCACAAAGGTTATTAAGGGGGATGCTAGGAGTTTAGACTATGGCGCGTATGAACTCTTGAGTTTGGTCTCTGGTACCTCAGGAGACTGTCAGTGCTTAGGCTTCTGAGAAGTGGCAAAGAGTTGCGCGCCCCTAAGAGCAGCTTTGATTGAATCAGGTTGTGTTGGAGGCCTCTTCATGCAGCTTGCAACTGGCTTCAGGTCTGAAGCCAAATAGGGCCAGATAGGGTTTGGGTTTAGGGTCTAGTTGCGAGGACGGATTCAGGGTTTCGGGTTTGAGGTTTAGGGCCCCCGGGGTCGAAGATAAAAGGATCTTGGTAACCTTGTGGAAGCACATGTGCGACTGTAGTTTGGGGGAGGTCTTCTGTACCATTCTCATTTTGAGGGCCCTATAGAAGAAGGATCCTATCGACTTGCGGTATGCAAAGGCAACCCTCTGTTTGAGCAGACACATTTTCATTATTACTATTATGCCATAGCCTCTACGAGGCTAAGCCCTTATCCCATCGGTAAGCAAGTTTTTAACGGTGATCGTTGGCAGTTATTGCTGCGCTATCCGCATTGATCCTACACCCTGTATTCCCACTCCTAGCTAAGCCCCACAGAGGCCAGGCGCCTGCTCGTGATTGGGGAAGGGGCAACGGGCTTTTGGGCGTCCAACCGTTGATGTCGGAATCCTGCACCAACCTCATCATCCCAAATCCCATGGATTTAGGGTTTACCTGGACCCCAAAAGTAGGTAAAATAATAGCCCAAACCCTTAAATATAGCCCGAAAGGACATTATTCTACATACTGTTGGGGTTCAGGTAGGGTTTAGGGTCTCTCTAGGAGGGGGGCGTCAACCCCGAGGGCCTAGTTTTTTACAACCCAACTCGACAGCCTCCGCCCTGAACACGAAGCTGCTATGCCCTTCACCCTTAACCCTAAACCTTACACCCGAAACCTTGACTCCTCTACCCCAAACCCTTAAATCCTGAACCCACAAGCCCAGAACTCCATACGCCATGTGAGTAGAATTCTATTTGGGTGCTATAGCCCCCAGTGTAGGGCAAGATTATGTGCTAGATTAGCTTCTTTTTTTTCTTTTTGCAAGAAGCAAGTTACTTCGTTCAACCGCCCAGCAATCAAATCCCAAACCCAGACCCCGAATTGATCTAGAAAGTAGATGAACCTGAGGGCTTCCTGGAAATAGTAACCTAAACGCCTAAACCCCGAACCCTAAACCCTATAAACCCCAAACCCTAGTATAGGCTACCAGATGCATGAGTTCCACTCTCTAAATCCTCGCAGGGGCCTGGCAATCCTGGGCGATTTAAACCGACCTCACCCTAAAATCGTGGTTCATATAGGGAATGGTACCAGAATGGCCTTAAATCGGAAATTTAGAGTATTCTATAACCCTGATATATACCCTATACAACCCAGTATGGTAGTTTCCATGTTCTTTTCCATTATCCCTATTGGGAATTGAAATTATTCTAAATTACCTGGTAATCGTGTGAAAGGAGCCTGAGACGCCGCAGGAGGACGACAAGTGGAAATGGGCTGGAGCCTGATAAGGGTTTAGGGTTTAAGGTTTATGGTTTAGGGTTTAGGGGTTGATATAAATAAAATATATATATACACATATACATATATGTATTGGGGTTATATAAAGGGGCTATATTGGGATACTGGAAAGAAGCTGGAAGCTACTATTTACGTTTTAGGGTTTTGGGGTTTGGGCTTTAGGGTTTAGGGTTTAGGTTTTAGGGTTGAGGTTTTAGGGTTTAGGGTTGAGGTTTTAGGGTTTAGGGTTTAGGTAACACCTAAATCCTAAACCCTAAACCCCAACC
>CAJNIZ010010580.1:21813-64730 GCA_905231905.1 Symbiodinium pilosum | reverse complement strand
TCGTGCCATGCTAGCTTAGCTTCAGCTCCTTAACAGCAACCCATCAAAACCCAAAACCCTAAACCCCAAACCCCAAACCCTAAAACCCTAAACCCTAAACTCCGGGGTCCTTGCTCCGACCCTATCCCCCAAAAACGCCTGAACCGTCCTGTTGCACTCCGAGCCCAACACCTCAAAATGACTCCTTGGGTTTATAGGGGTTATATAGGGGTTTTATGGGATATATAGCGATTTAAGGGGTATATATAGGGATAATGGAAAAGAAAATGGAAACTATTATAATAGGGTATATATTACGTAGGGTATATACTTGTCTATAATCCTTGAGGGGGATCTAGAAAGTAGAACCCCCAATATGGTACCCTATACCTACAAAGTTCCTGAAAATATTTTTAAATTTCTGTTACCTAGAATCCTAATATTTAGCTGAAATTATAATTTCTACTGGGGTTCCAAATCCCTTAGAGATACTACTATAGGGTAATTCCTAGGAACCCTTAAGGAGGATCTACTTTCTAGATCCTCCCAGGGGTCTGGGTGTCTATAATCCTTGAGGGGATCTTCTAGGGGATCCCAGAACCCTCACATGAGAAATGTTCTTTTTGTTTGAGATCTTCTTACAGCCCCCCCAAAATAGAGCATGATCATATCCTCACTTCGAGCATGGTATTTCTCAAGAAGAAAAGCATTTTACTTCTTCAACCACCAAAGAGCGTTACTTACATGAAAGATGCCCAACAGTCGTAGGCGCTTCGAGAGAGGAAGGGGCGTAGCGCAAAGCCCAGGAAGCCACTTGGCACCGTGAGCCCACTCAAGCCTTTACGGACCATAGTCTAAACTCCTTAAACGGGGACGTAGATATATAGGGGGCTAAATAGGGGACTACTATAAGGGTTTTTTCAGGGGGATAGTGGGAGTTTAGACTACAGCTCCTATGGTCTTGCGGTTCAGGGTTTGGGGTTTCAGGGGGGCTGCGCGAGGCATTCCTTTGAATTCGTTAATAAGCCCTGTGACTATGCCTGGGTTGCAAATGCGCCTACATAGGTTTCGCACATTTTGATAAGTCTTATGTTACTTGATGGAGCTCAAATCGCTTTGTCGCAAGTGTAGAGGCTTCTGTGAGGACAAAAACAGACTCCAAGCATGAGTTGTTAGATAGTTGCCCCGGGCCATTTTTGACATAACCGGTCGATTTAGGAACTACTGGTCTGGATTCAGATGGGCGGGCCTCGTCATAGTCCCAAAACCTGATCCCTAGCACAGTTAAGCTGGGGATTGGCCGAATTCAGGTCCATCTCCCTATGTAGGGGGGCCTTCTAGAATGCCAATCTCTTCTGGGAACAACTCTTGCTTCGACTTCTTTAAGTACGGTGGTTTGGTGTTTGGGCATTGGGCTGAGAATTGGGGTTCTAAGGCTTGAGTTTAAGGCTCAGGCCCTACTGACAAGGGTCTGTATCTCAAGTCTTGAGGAAACGTCCTTTGCCTATATAAGGGTTCTGGCTCCGTTAGATCTTCTGAAGCACGTAAACATTCTCTTCAAATGCTGGGTGAGGGCACCTACCGGAGGCTTCTGGTCTCGCAACAAGGCAACGAAATCTGGACCCCAAACCCTAAACCCATATTACTGTTTAGACTTCATTGGCGGAGCTTCGGGAAAAAATCCGCAAGCAAGCCTCTCAAACAGGAAGGCTTGACAAACATTTGCCTTCTTGGGCCCCTCTTTAGGGTTTAGGGTTTCCTGAGGTTCCTTACAAAGGTTCTTGGGGAATTTCACGGCACGGAAAACTGAAACTCAGGTACCCGCGATTTCAGACTCCAAAGCAATTGAAGAAGCGCTGGGGTGTAGAGCAGCTGCCTCCCGGCATTCAGGAGACTTAGCATGTCTTGTCGCCGGGAGGTCCTAGCAGTTGGAGGTTTAGACTTTTTTGGGAATGTTGTTCTGTCAAAAACCCCTAATTTTCTACAAGCATGTGGGTACAGGGACACCGGCCTAGTCGCACAGGGATGCGGGTAAGTGGTCCATGCAGGTATGGAAGCGAAGACTCATTCAGTTGACCTGGGATACAGGCACAGGCAGTTCCGGATCGCGTGTGAGGTCTGGGGACTTCCGGTGCAGCGTTTGCAGCGGCTGTGCAAAGTTAAATTGTCTTGAGGCGGGGTGGGTCCAACCGGGGCAGGTGCTGAAACACCTTAGGCGGGCAGGAAGTAATTCTTGAAGATTGCTGGGACCACACCCCACTCCCTTCAAGGACATGGTAAAGCGTAACATCCCAAATACATCTCAGACAGTTTTTGCTGCAACACTTCAGCTGACAATCCTCAGTGCCACAAAACAGTGTACTTCTCCAGGCCTCAGGCCCCAAATGCAACTTTTGCTCATGTCTCAACCGCATTTGTCATGGTTTGTCGAGGTCAGATCTGATCTCTTGGCAATAGAACTCATGGCGCAGTGCCTAGATTTACCCGTTACTGGCACTGAACCACTTCTCATACCACTTCTCATGCCGATAGATTTAGTGTTCCCGGAGCCAGGCAGTGACAGTTAATAAGTTGCCGAAATGTTCCAGGACCCTCGGCGAAAAAAATCTGGATTCACTTACCTCGTGCCAGCAAGAGTCCGAGGTACTGCAACCGTGATTCTATAGGATAGCCTTAGCCACCAGAAATTGGGGTTTGTGCGCAGATTCCCTCATTACGCACATTTTGCGGCATTTCGGCTTTAGCTCTTGGGTCCTGCATTTGGTCTGGAAACTGCCGTCTTAAGATCTTGCAATCAGTGTGGGGTAAAGACCACGTGGCTCAACCCCCAGTACATCCTGCCTTCTACAGTGGCTGAAACTGAGGACCCCTAGAACTGCCACCCAAC
Organism: Symbiodinium pilosum; assembly: GCA_905231905.1. NCBI lineage: Eukaryota > Dinophyceae > Suessiales > Symbiodiniaceae > Symbiodinium > Symbiodinium pilosum. The sequence continues at coordinate 61,864 of CAJNIZ010010580.1, read as the reverse complement.
AAAAATGGGACCCTTTGGGGAGAGTAAGCCCTGCCTCCAAGCTCTGACGATGACCAGGAGGTGTGCCCTCTTCTGGCTATGGGTGCGCAGGACGATGAGGCAAGGCCAGCAAGTTATCTTTCAAAATCCTGGGTCATGGCTCTGCTCTGTGGGGGGAGGGAGGGCAGAATGCTTTGGTTGAGTCACGTAGGTATCCTCAGTGGCCTCTAAAAGATGTTTGGGACTATCTAGGGATGCAATCCACACCTGTTCGGGTCCCACCAGCAGAATTATTTGGATTGATTGCATGGAATCATGCTAGGAAGATATCGCAGAGTATGTGAATAAACGAGGATCCGTCCCTACAGAACTCTTTACAAGTATGTGCTTGTTATTGTAACCACGTGAGGAGTTTCCATTACAGGCTCAGGTTCTGTTTGTGGACCTTTCCCTCAAAAGCGGTAGTTTCCATAAATAGGGGGACCCCTACATAGACCCCAAAATGCTGTAATTGGGACCCCCCCCCTCCGCCCCCCCCGAAGGCTTTCCTTAATTTTGGGAAACCCTTAAACTTAAACCCCTAAATAGTACTTTCCATCGCGTTTAAAGGGCCCCCCCCCCCTTTTTGGGAGACCCCTGAGTGGCTGCAGCTTCAGCGCCTATGCCAAGCATGCCCAAGCCCCTTTGCCATTGAATCGTCAGCTTGATGCGCTTTAGGGCTTAGGGCTTGGCTTTTTCAGGTTTAGGGTTTGGGGTTTAGGGCTTAGTGTCTCCGTTTGTACCCACTGAATTTTTAACAAGCCTGTGCATTGGGTATTTTTTGGTGCCTTTTTCGCGCCCAGATTATTACCCTAGAACCTACAACCAGCAGCAGCAGCATAGGCTGCAACCATCGCGACCAGTCCCGACAGCCTGGGCAGGAATTCCAGAGCAAAGCCTACGTAAAGTTGCTGTTTTTGCTGGAGTGCTTGGGGTTATACAGGGGTATATAGGGGGGTATATCAGGTTTATTGGGGTTATATGGGGGTTATTTAATGGGTTATATTGGGGTTATATAGGGCCCTGAAGGAGCGCATGGAAACCTAAACTTCAATCCGATTCCGTCGCAGCCAACTTCCTTTTCCGGTGGGATTGTCAAATAGTGATCCCCCGGCGACCGTGGGGATTACCAATGACAAGCTTGTAGAGGTGCCTCTTCAGGGTTGCTTAGGTATCACACTCAGAAACTCCGATTATTGCCCCCTTTCCGTTTCATTTCTCGTATATTCTTTTCAATTTTCCATCACCGGAGTAGTATTCCTCAAAACCCTATACCACCCCCACACCCTAAAGCCTGACACCCTTCTACCTCTCTATATATATATATATGTATGGCAGTTGATCAAAATTCCGTTCCCAAAATTGCCATCATGCAAAATCTGTTCCTTGCATTTATTCCTCCTTGTAGACTACTAGGATGCTCCATGGAGCCTTCAGACCAATACCACCCTAAACCCTTGAACCCTAAACTCATCCCTAAACCCAAAACCCCCAAACCCCTAAACCCCAAACCCTCAAACCCCCCTAAACCCTAAGCTCCAAATCCCTAAACCCTAAACCCTAAACTCCAAACCCCTAAACCCTCGAACCCCACAACCCTAAACCTTATCATCGTCACAGAGGCCTCCGCCACGCGCTGCCTATGCGCAGTACTGCAAGCCAAGGCTCAATTTGGTCCGACAAGCCCTGAACGGGTGATGTTGCGTTTAGGGTTTAGGGTTTAGGGTTCAGGGTTTAGGGGTTTAGGGGTTTAGGGTTTAGGGTTCAGGGTTTAGGGTTTAGGGTGTATGGTTTAGGGTTTACTATTCAGGGTTTAAGGGTATAGTCCCCCTTAAGTAGATAGAATATGGCTTTGGGTAAATTATAACAAGATCCCCATCATACCCCATATTGTATCTACTTTGGGGGGACTATAAGGGTTGATGGTTCAGGGTTTAGGTTTCAAGGCTCCGAGTTTAGGGTCTAGGCCTTAGGATTTTAGGGTTCAGGGTTTAGGGGTTAAGGTTCAGGTTTCAGGGTCTAGGCCTTAGGATTTGCGGTTAAGGATTTAGAGCTCAAGGTTTAAGGTTTGGGGCTTATAAAAAATAACTAATGGCCAAGCAAATGGGCAAAATAATCGAAAATGAATGGAAACTGGGATTCGATAGTTGTTTACAGACTGGTTAATGTACAGGCCGAAACAGCTGCCAGCATTCTCCCCTTACAATCCTTCTACAACTTTGCCAATCTTTTTTTCTCAGCTCATTCCCCGCAAGACATATAGTATCCGCTAAAGCACGCCTTGAAAAGAGACCCAGTAACGTGAGAAAGCCGGCCCTGAACCCTAAACCCCAAACCATAAACCCCCAACCCTAAACCCCAAACCCCTAAACCCCTAAACCCTAAACCCGAAATCCGGAACCCCAACATTTCCTAAGCCTCATTCCTGTTCAAGCTCGAGATCGCCGACCATCTTAGCTCCCATTTAGGATTTAGGGCTTTGGGTTTAGGGTTTAGGATTTCGAGCTTTGGGTTTAGGGTTTAGGATTTAGAGTTTAGGGTTTAGGGTTCAGGATTTGGGGTTTAGGATTTAGGGTTTAGGATTTAGGGTTTAAGGTTTAGGGTGGTTGGCAGCCTTGGAAAAGGACGGCACAGACCTACTGGGACAGCCGCGGCTGAGCCTCGTACCTCGGCCGATCCCTATACTTATACCCTGTACAACCTACTAAACCCCCCTAAGGGTCGTCCAAGGACCTAAATGATAAGGGTTTTAGGGCCCAAATACCATGAATATTATGGTATTTGAGCCCTAAAACCCTATTATTTGGGTCCTTGGACCCTTAGGGCCCCAAACCTTGTGTACTGCCCCCACCCAGTAACAGTCTATATTAGGGGTCCTGTTAAGGGCTATATATAACCATATTAAAGTTATTATCCAACTGCTACTGAGGGGGGGCAGTACCCAACCTAAACCCTACACCGTATACCCGTTTCAGGGTGCAGGTGCTTTGCTTGCCATATCTGCCGCTACCGTGTTCGTGGCAGATATCTTGTATTTTAGGGCTGGGTGTGTGGGTACCATAGTACCGAATTAAGTGTTTAGGGTTTAGGGGCATGTGGTATGTAGAATTAAGGATCATGAGTGTGGGGGCCTGGAAGCTATTTTTTGCAGTATTCCTTCAGGTTACCCTCAGGGAGGAATGGTTGAAAAGATGGAGTCCCGGTTGTTGGACAGGTTTCGCTTGAACTGGCAAAGTATGTTGTCTTGACTGGGTTGCTGTGAAGGAACTTAGATTAAGTTACCATAATAAGCCCTGTTAACTTACGTTCTTTAACACCAGTTGAAGCACGCACCTACACATGTAACCTGCCCCATCCTAAAGTCTTCCTCTGTCGCCTGGCTTTCCTTACCCTCTAAGCACGGGATGCCGCGCGGGCCGAGGGGGGGGGGCTGGGGCGGGGAGTGCGGATGAAGGGCCTAAGATTGCGGAGAGTATCAGCTTGAAGCTAACTCACCCCATGCAACCGTTGTTGAAGCACCTGAGCTCAGGCTGCTGCACTGAAGGATGCCAAGAAGTTGCGCGCCTCGGATGTCCTTTTCCACCCAGGAATGGGCTTTCGCTAGAATGCTAAGTGGGCCGAGCAGGAGTAGGGTGTCGAGACTGGCCAAGCAGGGGGACTGATGGTACAGATGGAACTTTTCCTCACCAGTATGTCCCTTAGAATTCCTTTGAATTGAAGTCCTGCTTGTGTGGCTCGGCAAGCTGCCAAGTTGCTCGTTTCAGTTGTTTTCTGAATAACATGTCCGGAAGAGAGCGACACCTACTGGACGGCTTCTTGACTCTGGCAATTTGTCGTATTCAGGTCATGTATTCCGCACAATCTTGCACAGGAGAAGTACCAGATTAGCAAGGGCCCAGTCGGATGGTCGTTCATTAGAGATCACAGCAGCAAGTAAGATTATGCTCTCTCCAGAATTCAAAAGTATCTTGATGTGTCTAAGACGATGCGGATTTGCTGAGCCTACACCCAGCGCCCTAAACCCTAAACAGCTTATAGTAAGCTCTCCCCACATCCAAGCGAGCTCTAGGAAGTCGCAGATCCATTTCTTGACAATCTTCGAGTCAGACTGTAGACTTCTATACCCCTGCAAGAGTGCAATGCTTGGAGGAGCCAACGAGACAAGGAGGGGGTAATGGAAGGATACTGGCAAAGAAAATGGAAACTACTATAATGGGGTCATCATATAGGGTTTAGGGATTAGGGATAATGGAAAAGAAAATGGAAACTACTATGAAGTGGAATGATAAGCATACTGGACACTAATCATCCTCGCGGCTTGTGATTTAACTAATCTTCAACTCGCCTCAGACAAAGACCTGGCTAGTTGAAGGGGTTTAGGGTTTAGGGTTTGAAGGCTGCTTGAGAGTTTGGAGCCGTAAACCTTACATCCGAATTCCAATTTCAACTTCCTGAGCCAAAAAAACTACCTCAATCCTCAATAAGACTTTCTTGGCATGCAGCTCCCAGCCACAGGGAGATAGGAGGTGCGAGGTTGGGGGTGGTAAGGGACATACTGTGGATGGAGGAAATCTTGCACCATTTTCTATACTCTATACCCTAGGAATTTCAATGCTTCGCGGGACTTAAGTGGGGTAAGATTTCCTCCAGCCTCCGGATGGCCTTGTTTAAGCCCAAATTTCTTGCTTATTTGGGCAGTGCAGCCCCTTTTGCCCTTTTCCCTAAACCCTAAATCCTCTAAGCCTAAACCCTATACCCTCTAAGCCTAAACCCTAAACCCTCTAAGTCTAAACCCAAAGCCCAAAGCCTAAACCCTAACCAACTGTAGCTCCCCATGGCCCAGGCAAGATCCAACTGCAAGCTGGTGACGAGGCCGTTGAGCGTGCCCTTGAAGATGCCGAGGCGAAGGCCCAGTCTGGAAGCTTATAAAGCTTTAGGGTCTACAGGGTCCAGAGGGTCTATAGGATTTATAAGGTCTATAGGCTCTGCAGGGTCTATGGGGTCTACAGGGTTTATAATGTCTATGTGGCCTATAGGGTCTATAGGCCTCATAGGGTCTTTAGGATTTATGGGGCCTTTTGGGTCCATGGGTCTGTAGGGTCTATAGGATCCAAAGGGTCCAAGCGTCTATATTATGGTTTCAGGGTGTTAGGGATCGCAGGGCTTGTGGGACTCCAGGGACGTATAGGGTTTTTTATGGCTATGGTGTTTCAGAGCTTTACGGATTCGGGTTTCAGAGGTAGGTTCTTGATGTAAGGGTTTCGGCTCAGGGGGTAGGATTTAGGTTTTGGGTATAGGGTTGAGGGTTTAGGGTCTACTGTAGGGTTTAGGGTTCATGGTGTCCTCCCGGTGGTAGACTGGAACAAAAACATTCTCTGTGATGTGGAATTGTCCGCGAATCAATATTGACTCGAAGGTTCAAGGGCCGAGGATTTCAGTGTACATGGCCTTTCGGGGCCCTCTCGTTTTGCTTTCACGTTTGGAGATAAATTTTGTAGGTCTTAAATGTCACTAGGTCTCTGTACCATTCGATCCTTCAGGCATGGCTCCGCAAAAAAAAGACATACGTAAAGGATTGGGACGGTACTCCCCCAACCCTTTTCCGGAGATGTCCTGAACAAGTTTCTTTTGTGTGCTTGTTATGAGCCAGCTGAACAGCAGAAACTAGCTTCTGGGTGAGTTCCGAGGTAGAGGAGACCCTACCCGGAGCAAACCCTTTGCATAATACAACCCGCGGATGCCCAAAGCCATTGCTTCAGTGATAACTGCCTTCCGTCCCACTGAAAGCACCCTCCCCCCCCCAGTCCCTCGAGCAAAAAGCGCAAAACCATAAGTTGTGCCACATGGTATACGTATATGCTTTCAAGATAGAGTCATGCAAACGGGAATGAGTTGGGGGCACAGTGCCTCTTCTTCCTAGGGTCAAGGGACGGAGAGTCTTCGATTCAAGCCGAGGGGTTGGGGTTTAGGCTTAGGGATGGTCATGGCCTGAAGCATTCGCAGAACAGCAGCAAGCTTTGTTCAACCCCAAGCGGCAAAGCCTGCAACCGTTGGACGAAAGGAGCTTTTCGCAAGGGCGGTCCTGTCCTTACAGCCCTGACTGACATGAACCCTAAACCCTAAACAAGGGCTCCTGTGTGATTTTGGCAGAGGCCATGACCGATCTCATGATGTCTCAGCTTCGTTTCCATTGATCAATGGCACGTTCGACAAGTCCTGATGCGAATGTGGGAGACTTGTCACGGGTTCGGTTCAGGGTTCAGGGTTTATGGTCTGGCATCGTCAGAGTCGTATAGTAGTATGGTAGTGCAATGGTGTAGGGCAGGGCCTCTGCGTTTGCTTGGGGGGGTTCAGGCTAGAGATGTTGTACAAGTTTTCTGTCCTCCTGAGATTCCCCACGGTTCTGCAGTTATCCAAGCCAGTGTTGTTGAAGCGGATAGCAGGAATCACACATTCTGTTCAAGTGCATTTTGACTGTACTCTACCAAGCATGGAACCTGACCACCTCTGACACATGACTATCCTCTTGAACGGCCCCTTGCACTCTGAAACCCCGGTAATTCAGACCTTGGCACTTGAAGCCCTAAATCCTTGAACCCTAGACCCTTAAACACTGAAGGTTAGAAGGTTAGACCCTTTAATGCCTACACCTCAAAAGCAAGGAAGGCCGAGCAAGCAGAAGAAGTTCCGCAGATTCGAGCGCGCCTCTACACTGTGACACGCTGTCCGTGCTGGAGTTGCTTTGCAGATCAAAATGTAGGGTCTCTCAAAATGGGGGGGCCCTTCATGGCCCTAGGAATCGATTGGAGCTATATGCCAATAAAAGGGGTCCCGGGTAAGGGCTATATGGGGACTATTTGGAAAACCTCATCTCAAAGTAGTTGAAGGATATATGGCCGAGGGGTTTAGTGGTGTAGTGGCCAGGGATGGATGATGTCGGAGTCAACCCCTCAGCACTAAACCCTTATTAGATGCAGGAGTTAGTCCCGGAGTCGAGGGGCCTAGGGCTTGAGATCTTGGAGCTTGGGGTTTTTGCCTTGGAGGATTTAGGTTTTAGGCTTGGGGGGGTGAATCACAGAAGACCAAACCGACAAAGACCTTAGTTGCCCATACTCTCATCTTAAGATATATAGGGGTTTCCCAAAATTAGGGGTACCATTTTGGGGGTCCCCATAATACAGATTATAATATTTGGGGGTCTGTTTTGGGATCCCCTTACTTGGGGAAACTACCATATAGCACCTCTGTGTCTTCCTCCCTTATTCCCTTAGGCCTAAGGGGATTACAGTGTCAGGCTGACAGGGTGACAGCCGATTTCTCAGGGGTTCCTAGAAGCCAACACACCTATGTTTCCCCTAACTATTAGTGCCCATATGAGCTATAGTCTAAATGCCTAGTATTCACCTTAATAACCTCTATGGTAGTCTCCTATATCATCCTCCTATATAACCCCATTTAAGGAATCTCAGACTATAGCCCATATGAAAAGCGCGCTTCTGGGAGATCCGGCTTAGTTGGCTCGGCTGACTGAGGTTGATCTCGCTCTAGCAACCGCAGCGGCATCCAAACTGCAAAAGCAACCTTGAGAGCGCATTGCTACCTGGTGCTCAGGAGGAAATCCAAGCATTGGTTATAGTCATGAGGGTGATTTTCAGGGGATTGCACAGGGGGGCTAGGGGAAGGCATTCCTTCGTTCCTTGTGGGCACCGACACCAGATATAGTATGCGAGACCTTGACTGAATTCTGACGACTTGCCTGGGCTTCGCATCCAATGCATGCGACCCAGAAGGTGTGCGTTTTTTCCCTCCATCCTTGTGCTAGAGATGGCCAAGATGTGCTGAGTGCAAAAAGGGCTTTTACGACCGCCTGTCATGATGCTGTGGCTGAAACAGCAACTTCTAAGCGTTGGACTTGGCTATGTCCTCCAACAGAAGCATCGATATATTTCCAACAAGGAAGATGTGCACATGTGTGTACGTATCTCTATATGTATATATGTAAGTATGGTAAGGACCTTTCACCAGCCGGTTGCTTGGATGCGTACATCGAAACAAAAATCGCCATCATCATCATCACCATCATCAGCATCATGATCAAGAAGTGCTGATGTTTTGTTGGCAACGCTCCAAGCTGCCATTGCCAGTCACAAAACCCTACACCCCTCCTCAACGCCACCTTTGTCGCCTCAGGCTGGCGAAAGTTTAGCATCTCTCACCATGGTGGGCCATCCTAAGTCCTACCTTGAACGGGGCTATATAGGGATAATGGAAGCGAACATGGAAACTACTATTTAGGGTTCAGGGTATAGGGTTTAGGATTCCCGAACAACAATAATTGCTGAGGCTTCTGCTATGCGCCCTGACCCTCAGCCCTTGTTCGGCAGACGTTGTGAAAGCTCTTGATGCAAGCCGCCGTGAGACTAAGGCTAAGAGTCCTGTTTACGAGGACCCCTACAGACAAGAAGCAATGGACATCCGCGCAAAGCCTCACCCTAGGTCCTAAACTCATGCACCTCAGGCCCCCAGCTAACCCCAAGCCCTAGACCTTCGTAAGCCCTATAAACCCTAAAGCCTATAAACCCTGAACCCCATGAGCCCTAAACCCTGAACCCTGACCCCCTAAACCCTAAACAACCTTCCGTCCGCGATGCTTCGAATCTACTGGGCCTCGGGTGGAGAGGTTGCTGCGCTTCCAGTGGATGAGCTTACGACAACGCGGGCCTTGAAAGAGTGACTGGTTTAGGTTTTCGGTTTTAGGGTTTAGGATGTAGGGGTTTACAGAAAAACCTTTTCAGACGCCTAGCATCTTTGAGCGTAGCACGGACGTTGATCTCCGGTCCGCGCGAAGTCTCGCAGATAGCGGCAGTAGTGGGAATCCCAAAGCCCTACACCTTAAATTTCGGATGTTCCACGAAATTTTTCCGTCCTTATAAATCGGGTGTACCCAAGGCGGATTTCTGGTTCTTGAGAAGCCGCCACAAGAGAAATTTCGTTGCTGTTAGGGAACCTGACTGAAGCTACTATAACAAGGAAACACTATTATTGTCAGTATATACCCGTATTCTGGTGAACTCAATGTAAATTTCTAAACAGAGAGCTTTAGCAAATCACATATGGCCAGCCTGAGAGAAAATGACTTGGCGATTACCTCCTACACCCTCACAGTTTTAGGCTCCCTGATTTCTAAAGGCTCTACGGTTTAGGGCTTAGAGTTTAGGGTTTGGGATTGGAGAATGTGTAGCCCACGGCCCTCCGCCTTGAATTCTCTCCGGAGGTGAGTTCGAGTATCCTGCAGGCTTCTAAAACCGAAGCTGGAGATAACACTCCAGAGCGTCCATCTAAAAGTAAAAACCATGATGCATGGGGAGTCTCCCAATACTTGGGGACACTTTCAAGAGCTGTGTACAGAACACACACCGGTTGGAGTTTACTTCAATGGTGCCCCTTTTGGAGCAATGGCCAGTAAGCCAAAACACCAAACCCAAAGCTAAACCCTAGGCTAAACCCTAAAGCGTGCGTTTCAAAAGTTGGGTTTGCGCCCGGTGAGGTATCTGCTGTCTTCGCGAGCAGTTGCGGTGCCCAGGTTCCGTCAGCGACTCCTGCGCGACTCAGATGACAATAGTAACAGTCGCAGTCCCTAGAATATTAGCAATACTACTACTAGCAGTAATATTTTTAAAGAATTTTTACTATTAGTAAGTATTTGTAACTATTAGTTTTTCAGTTCCCCCCCCCCCTTTTTCGGGGGCCTGCTTGGGTCTTCGTATGCAAGATGAAGGGGTTGGGGGCTTCTATCATAAGGAGTTTATGGTGGCTGCTTGGCCCCACCTTGCAAAAACAACACACATCCAGCTGCACAGTTCGTCGACGGAATTAGAAGATGCAACTACGTTTCTGGTATGTTCGGACTTCTGGGGCTTGAGGTGGAGGGGCTAGTGGGTCAGGCTTCTTCTTGCTGAATGCCCAGGAAGCCAGCTTTTTCACTAACACGATCTAACTGGATCCGATGGAAGCTGCGTGTTAAGGCTGTGTGTTCCTTTTCACAGTAGATGAACCCCCACAACTTAAACCTCAAACCCTAAATGTCACAAACAGTCCTCAGGAAGATGATCCTCTGGCCTTAACTACAGGAGTGATAATCCATTCAGCCAAGTTTAAATTACAAACATGTCGGTAGAGCCGTCTCTAGGCTATACTCCAATGAGCCCTCAACCCGTTTGGGTCCCCGTAATCCTCTTCGAAACATTAGATCTTCGCAGATTCCGAAGCCTCGCTAGTTTCGGATTTAACTGCAGGGGGTGGTAGGGAATAAGGGACCACAGGTTAAAGGGATTATGTCCCTTATCCCCTGCTGACCACCAGAAAGCCATTCCCCCTCTAAAGGAGCCTTAAATTCTAACTCCTACATAGAAAATCGACTGCCCAGGTGATGGACGAAACTTGGAGGACGACGCCATCCTAAGCTGCCCAGAGGATCTTACGCTCCTCGACGTGCTGTTTCAGAGCTTATGTGAGCTAGAGTCTAAACTCCTTATAGGGTATGGGGGATTATATAGGGGAGTATTACAGGGCTATTGCGGGGGATTCTAGGAGTTTAGACTATAGCTCATGTAGAAGTTTCATAAGCTTGAGGGGGTTTAGGGGCTTGAGGGGTTTCAGGGCTTTAGGGTTGTGGGGCTTCGGGGGGTTCAAGGGTTTAGGCCTTGGAGCTTTGAGGATTTTAAGGGTTGGGCCTTGATTCGCGTTGTATGACAGTGTAGAGCACCACCCTTCCCAAATACAAATCTTATCATGACAAGTTGGATCTGGGTCTGGGATATGGTTACGGGTATACGCAGTGTGCCTAGCTTTGGGACACCCTAAACCCTAGTATGTCTGTAAATTGGGTTGGCTTCTTCCACAAGCATGTCACATGTTCTTCAGTCTTCTAGTTTGGTTTATGGGTCCAGAAATCTCCTGAATGAAGAACTTCAGCTTGAACGACCTCTCAAACACCCTGACACATTGTTCCGGCCAAGGCTTGTTCTACTGCAACTCTCTGATGCATCGGAGCAGGAGGCCATGAAGAAGAGATCTAGGGCCAGGGAATGAAGGAATGGATCCCTTTGGCCTCCGTAGAACCATCTACGTTAGTCCATGCAATCAACCCCCCAACCCCTGCGAAGTACCGGGATTTTGAGATTTGAGAGCGCAAGGCTTCAGGACCCATTGCTCATGATGTAGGTTTTGTGTTAGGTGGACCCCCCACCCAGTAATAGTGACTATAGTGGATAATAGGGATTATATTCGTGTCCTTTTATATTCCTACTATACCACTATTACAAGGTGGAGGTCCTCCTAAGTTCTATATGCTGTGCTACATGCTTCAGGGCCTGTTTTGGTTTGGCGCGCAATTCCTCCCTGCCCATTTTTCTTACAGATATTTCAGCATCAGGGGTGAGCGCGGTGCTTTTTGCTCACATTATTTTTGCCTGTACTTTTGTTGGTACGTAAATGTCTCTGGCTCCAGAATCTTAAGGAGCAGCTGGAGAAATTTCACCAGGGCCTCAAACAACGGAGTAAAAAGTCCAGGACACTCAATTTGAGGTACTGTACGGCTCTGCGCTGCAGAAGCTGTGCCACTGAACCATTTTTGTGGATCAAAAAATGAACCTTTGCCCTTAACCAAGCCTTCAGGCCACAATCCTCAAGCCCGACAATGCTGAGACCCTCAGGCCCATGCATGAACATCAAGGCTCCCCCACATGGCCCAAAGGCCCCAAAAAGCTCCAGGTGTACCTACCCGGCCTCATTGGCCAAACCCCACGGTAAATCCTCAATTGCCCGAAAGCCCGGATCCGGATATTACGGGCAGCTGCATTTTATGAATTGCTTTTTGCCCAAGAGAGCAGAAGGCCATTATTCTTGCAATGGTGTGCGCGGATTGAGGTGCGTGGCTTATACAAATAAAATGCCCAGATAACCACTCTAGCATGAAGAAGAAGATCCTGCGGTTTCTCGACATCAGTGAGAGATCAAGCGTAATAAGACTCCAGTTAGGATTCTCATGTCCGCTAGTATACTGTATGCCTCAAACCCTATTTTGAAAACTTATCCTGCATCGTGAGTGTGCTTTCTTCCAAAAGACAGTGCGTTCTTCCAAAGGCAGACCTCTGGGAGGATCTAGAAAGTAGAACCCGCAAACAGGTACTGATACAATTATTGGAACCCTAAACCTTAAATCCCAGAGCTACTTTTGAGATCCTCTCAGAAATCTGGGAACGCAGGTGCGCGAGCTATTCGAGGCTGCTCGGCAGGGGGCCGCGTCGGAAGTAGAGAAGATCTTACAGAGGCCCCAGGACCGTCGGCTCATGGGGGCTTGAGCCAGACTAGAAGTCACGAGGTATTAGGGTTTAGGGTATTCCTCAACTTTGCGGCTTCTTTCTGAGGTCCTTTGTCCAAGAACTCCAACCATATATATATACATTTATTTATTTATGTATATACATATACACGCACACGCATAATTATACATATATGGTATCCCCCCCAGCGGTACCTGCAAGACCCCCTGCTCAGGTACCGACCTCAACATAAGCAGCACTACCTACATACATATAAATATATACACACAGAACTGCATATGCACTTGTGTATAGATTGTATTGGAAGTTCTAGAACGGGACCTAAATGCTCACGCTGATAAATTCATTTGGAGCGCGAAGGGCCAGCTGAGAGGACGTTCAACCCTAAACCCTTATAGTCCCCCTTAAGCAAATAGAATATGGGGTATATCATAATATACCCAACGCTATATTCTATCTACTTAAGGGGGGACTATAAATCTCTGAAGCCTACCCCGCCTGAACCCGAAGCTCCTAAACCCAAAGCCCTAAACTCCCAACCCTTGACCCTATTCTCCTAAACCCCGAAGCCCCTAAACCCCAAACTCCTAAACCCTAAGCCCTAAACTCCTAAACCCTGAAGCCTTTTCCAAAAAAAATCCGAGAGGACCCAGACCTCGCGAGCCCGAACTCCATGCCACTGGCCACCGCGGCGAATTGGGACATGACAGGCAGAGCGCCAATACTGCGGTTTGGGGTCTAGGGGTTTAGGGTTTAAGGATCAGCTTTTGTTTTAAAATGTTCTTTTCACATTACGCATACATACAAGGAATATTCAGTGGCGTTCCGTGTAACCAAAAATTTGCTGCTGAAGAAACATACCTTTCAACCCGCACGGCTGCGCGTTCAACAGTTACAAAAGTCAAGGTTTGTCCCTCTAGTCTAAACTCCTAGCATCCCCCTTAATATCCCCTGTAGTAGTCCCTTGGATAATCTCCTTTAAGGAGTTTGGACTAAAGCTCACTTGGGGGGTGTGGAGCTCCCTGGAAGGTCAGAACACCGACACGCCGCTGGCTGTCGCAGCGAGCGGGGGCCATTTAGAGTCTTGGCAGCGCTGGGGAGGAGATTTAGGGTTTAGGGTATGGTGTTACGGTTTAGGGTACTATAGTATATTGGGGTTATATAGGGAACATGGAAAAGAACATGGGCACTACTACGATGGGGTTATATGGGGTTAAGTTGCTTCATGTGCCCAGGGAATGGTAGCAGGGTTTTCCCGACGGAGGATTCACCTTTGGCAATTTTGTGAAGCTTGCAAATTTAGGGTTCGATAGGGTTTGCCGCACGGCTGTCGTTGCACAAGAATCCACACAGGGTCTACCATCCCTATCCCATCTACAGATATATCCTTGGGGTCCATCATGACGGCAATGATAGTTGGGGCGCGCTCTGCGCTCTTTCTGACAGAGCAAAGCCCCAGAATACGACCTCACAGTGCGTTGAACTGGAGAAAACCTACATGAACAAGCTTTGAATGGAAGCCTCAGCCTTTTACACACGTTATGGCACCAAACCTCATAAAACCCTAAACCCCATCGTAACCCTCCTACAGCTCTTAACGAAGACTTGGGGTGTTGTCCAAGCTGCTCGTACGGAACCCTTGCCCGGGACGCCCTTTTGACGCTTTGATTGGTAATTCCCTCAGGTTTGGGGTTCAGGGATTTAGGGTTGGGGGGTTCAGGGTTCAGGGTTTAGGCGTTTGGGTTTAGGGTTTAGGGGTTTAGGGTTTAGGGCCCTCAAAACCTAATTAGATTAATCCCTAATGCCTTTTCCTTTCTTGAAAAGCAGTGATCCTAGGAGGCTGTTTGCCTCCTGTTGGAGGCCGGGGCGGACAAGGACCTCGTCTCCTGGTTACGTTTAAAGGCAGCCCAAGGTTAAACTTCCAAGGATTGGGATTTAGGGTTTAGGGTTTAGGGTCTAGGGTTTAGGGATCAGGGATTTAGGGTTTAGGGTTTTGAGTGTAAGTTTAGGGTTGAGAGTTGGGGTTTGAAGGGCTCAAGGCTGCAAGACTTTGTCTCTAATAATTAGGTGTAGAGGGTCTAGGGTTCAGGTTCATGTTTTGAATTCGGGTTTAAGGTTCAGAGTGGCCGTGGGCTCCCCTTAGAACTATGTTGTCGCAGGAGATGCCAACATATACCCTGGTATAGCATTATAGTTTCCATTTTCTTTTCACTATCCCTTAGGGCTTAGGATTTAGGGTACATATACATATATATATATCCTACTAGAAGATGGTAGCCTCCGTAAGTGCGAATGTTGTGGCAGGCCTGGGCGCCGCCCGGGGTCATGCACAGCAGTGCGTGAAGGTTGAACAAGTCCAATGACAGCATTGCATCATTGTTGGTTCTTGACCTTCCACCCTGAATCCTTAACCCATTGCACCCCTCAACCCTAATACAACGTAAGGCAAGCGGCCTAGACAAGTTCACACCCCTCTACATCGCGTGTGACAAAGGCTGCCTGGCAAATTTGTGCACCCGAGAGGGACTAGGAAGCAGCTTTGGGGGTCTCTTCGAAGGATGATGTAGGATATGTGTTAAGAAGCCTTCTATGTGTGTATATATATATATACACACGGGATTAGGTGTTTTGTTTGTACGAGAAGGCCAACATGTCTTCTAGGACTCGAAGCACGCAAGGGAATGAACCCTGAACCCCGTAATTATGAAAGGGCTTGAGCAGGAAACTTCATACGTCATCGGTCATGGTTTCAAAGGTCTCTTCCAGGGTTCCAGGATTTAAGCCCTAAACCCTAAACCCTAATTAGTCAGCTTTAGGCGCTTAACGGAGGCCACCTGCAGATCGTGGAGTTGCTGCTGGAAGGCATCCGAGATCCAGCAAGGCTTACGATACTTCTTCACCTGTCATCTACCAGGCCTCTGAGTCGCGGGTTTAGGGTTCAGGGATTTAGGGTTTAGGGGTTTCAGGGTTTAGGGCGGGTTTAGGGTTTAGGGGTTTAGGCTCTAAGGGTTTAGGGTTTAGGGCTTTTCATCTTTCCAGGGGCTCTTGAGCGGAGTGCCGCCGAGATGAGGATGTTGGAGTAGGGTAGCTGGACATACCCGTTGGTGCGTCGATGTTCTTGGGGCACGAGGATGCTCGGGCCTCACTAACTGGCTAGAGATGAGCAGTGCAAAAAGCAAGATTTGGTTTTGGTGTGTTTTATGAACAGCGCCGCATTCTCCCCCGAGGGTAAACACTCAGCCCTCAACCCTAAACCCCAAAATCTAACCCTATACCCCAAATCCAAACCCTAAATCCTAAACCCTAGATCCTAAACCCTAAGCCCCAAATCTAAACCCTAAACCCTAAATCCTAGGTCCTTACAGGCCCTAAACTGTATACCGATGCCCTATGCTTTGAGACCAGCCTGGGCCGCTCCAAGGGGGATGTATTTGGTTTAGGGTTAAGGGTTTAGGGTTTAGATTTTCGGGTTTAGGGTTTAGGATGATCCATCCACCCATTTCAAGTGATCACAAGGAATAATGACATGCTGGGGTCCTACAACCCTAAACCCTAAACCCTACCTGGGAGCTTCTGGGGACTCCTTGGTGTACCTCTACGGCTTCTGCATGTTATAGGCCTGCTCCTAGGTACACCGCAAAAATCGACCCCTCATTTTTGGAACACCACATGTCTAGGATCCACAGTGAGTTGGTGGGGATGTCACCCGTTTTGCTGTTTATTGAGTTTACCTACCTAACCCTCATCCCTAAACCCTAATCTCTAAACCCTAAATCCCTAAACCCAAAACCTCGAGACATGGGGATCCAAGGAGTCCCTAGTTTACCGGTAGGGGTGGTTTGTTGTGTAAAGTCTCCGCACGCCAGAGGGGATTCGTTGACATTGCGCGCCTGCTGTTGCGTGCTGGTGCACACCAAGATGGAGATGGCACGGGCGCCCTGGCTCAGGTTCTATCAGCTTGTTCCTGCCCGACTTTTGTGAAGCCTAGTTTACCTCTAACTGCCCTGATGTTCGCAAAGTCCACAACCATCACGTCGTAGTAGTGATCATTCCTAGTGAAGCTTGCCGTCAGAGTAGTTTTATGTATTCTCGGCATTCTGGGACCCGTTTTAGTGTCCTCACAGTAGGGACGTGGGGACTGGCTTCGAAGAAAGGAGGATGCTTCAGTACAGTGAAAAGCCTGTTGGGAGGGAGCGTGGATGCTTGTGTCTTCAGGAAGCCCCAGAGTAGCATCAACCGGGTTTCACTTCAGATTGTGCTGGGACGTGAGCAGTCAGGTAGGCGCGAACCTCCACTGGTAAAGGCATGCAGATATGGTCGCCTGGAGGTTGTGCACCTCCTCTTGGAAGCCGGTGCTGACAGAAACAAAGTCGGTAACAGCACGCCGCTTGCCGCAGCATGCGAAGCAGGCAAAGTGGATATAGTTTCCACATTAGTAGCAGACGGCTTGGACACGGAAAGGTTTGGACCTCTGGCAAATGCCTGCACGCATGGCAAGGAGGAGATTGTGAGAGTATTGCTTCATGCCAGGGCCAACCCAGACGGAGCTTATGGCCTTTCAACCAGCATGGTTCCTCTGGCAGAGGCCTCTCGTAAAGGGAGTGTAGAGGCTGCGCGCCTGCTACTGGAGGGCAGGGCGGACACAGAGCGGAGAACAAGCAACGATCGCCAGACTGCACTGGGGATTGCCGCGCGCGAAGGCAAGGCAGAGATCGTACAGCTGCTGTTTCCAGACTCTCCGCAGAAACTGTTTTGTTTCATTGTACCATGACAGAATCAGAATCCCACGACGTGGACGTGTCTTAGAGATGTTCGTGTCCCTAAGGCACTATTCCACCCGTCCATCATTTGGGAACATGTGGGTTGCCAAAATGAGGGAGCCATTTTTGGAGGGTACCCCGAGATCAGAGAGCACTACGCTCTATAGTCGCATAACACAGGACCCCTTCTCAATCCCAAACCCGATACCCCCTAAAAGAAATGCAAACTCGAAACCCAGTCTAAGCCTAAACCCTTAACCCCAAAACCATAAGCCACAAAACCTGAAACCTTATAGTCCCCTTTAAGTAGATAGAATATGGCTCTGGGTATAAGTATATTGTAAATAAGATCCCCACATATCCCGTGTTCTATCTACTTATGGGGCCCAGAAACCTTAAACCCTTTCCTGGGGCACTGTAGGTTGAATGCCGGCGCCCGTAGCGATGATACCTGCACACGAGGCGGCGACACCCCTCTAGGCCAGGCATCCGGCAGCTCACCAGTTGTTAGTAGGGAAATGGACGAATGCGTCCCTATAAAGGGTTTCAGGCTTGTACTAGGGTTGTACCCCTGGGTTTGGGGATCCTTTTAAGGCACCCTACGGGACTACATTGGCCTAGATAAGGGTTATATTAAGGCCATATTGGGGAAACCCCTTGGCCCCACCAAAATAGTAGCCCCCATGTAATCCCAAATGCTATATGAGTTTTTATTCTTCCAGTTATGCATGCCCAACTAATGACCAGTAAGGCAGAGGTCACGCCGAGGTGGTTCGGATTCTTTTGGAGCATGGGGCGGATAGTGACAAAGCCAGTGGTGGGCAGACTCCGTTGACTTTGGCAGCCACGGTTCTGGGGCTGATTTGGCATGTGTGGTCTGCAAGCTTTGGCCCTTAGGGTTGGTTTAAGGAGGAGTCCTGATGTACCCAGAAATGCTCATGAAATACAGAGGCTCGAACTGTTTTCAGGATTCCTACTTAGTCAGGGCCCTCCTGTAACCACTTTGTAGTACCTAAGAGGCCTCAGTTTTGAGCAGCCCCCATCTCTGCTACAGGCAGGACATGCGGAGATCGTGGGGATGATTCTGGCTGCTCGCGCAGACCCGGGCAAGTTGGGCATGGAGGAAAGCCCTACAGCCCTTCTGGCGGCGTGTACATACAATCAGGAGAATACTCAGGGCTTCGATAAGTGCAGAAATCAGATCTACGATTGGGTTGCTGTGAAGGCGTTTGAATTAAGTCACCAGAACATGGGCGTATAGAAAAATAAGGTCTTGTTATTGTGGATCAAGTTCCTTAGCAGCAAAAGTATTCTGATGTGAGGGTTTATGTAGACACCAATCAGAATTAGGCTTCGGGTCAGAATAGATCTGCTCCGTGGATCCAGTTTGTCGATCCTCCCTACCGTTGGGGCAGTCGAATTTGGCAGTCATATCCCGTCAAAATCGCAGCCTATACACCATAGTAAGATGGCCACGCGGGGGCGTTCAGCCCTTTTTAGATGCCTGAAGGGAACTTGTGTGGACCTTGAAGGGAACCCATATTGTCTGCTTTTAACCCCATTTCCCACCCCGGCGGATGCTAACCTTGGAGCCCAAAACCTTTATAAACCTCCTGAAGTCCGAAGGGGTTGAAAAAACAAGTCAGGAGGACATAGTCAACCTGCTCCTGAGTGCCCGCGCTGACCAGGATCAGGTGGGCCCCATCTTTAAAATCCTTACCTTTGGTTAGCTAGGAATGAAGGAATGGATCCTTATAGTAGTCCCTGTATAGCCCACGATTAGTAGTTTCCATTTTCTTTTTCATTCCTTCATTCCCCGCTAACCAAAGGTAAGAATCGAGCCGCAGTCATGCACTCCACCAGACTCCTCTTTTCTTAGGAATTGTTCTCAATTGTTGTTACAGTGATTATTGAAAACAATGTTTCATTTTGATAGGTCTGGGGGGAATACAGCAAGGAGCACTCTCCCTATATGTCCGCTTGGACTATAGAGATGCGGTATTGAATGGGATGCGAGTTTTTGAGAGCCCTACGGCCCTAAGCCTTACGAAGCACAAGCCAACCCCCTCAGGTGGGCAAGGACCGCGTGGGAAGATGTGAAACTCCACTTTGCATGGCTGCTGGCAAAGGAAATGTGGCAATCCTGCGCCTGCTTCTAGATGCATCAGCTGACACAGAAGCTAGGCTGTGCTCAGCAATCATGTGGAGGGGCCTCATTGCAAGTTTTTAGCTACTCACAACCCGGGCCTACTTACATAAGCAAAAGGACTTGTATCCATGGTTCGGTGTTTCCAAACGCTCAACATGAACTTCTGGGTGGTTTAACTGGTTTCGCCTTGCGTGAAATTGAGCTCAGGAAAAGGTAGGAAGACCTGAGGGTGGCACGCCGCTGGGTACCTGGGGCATAGCACAAGTTTATTGCTTTTTGTTTTACCAGTTTTTGCCGCTAGGGTGCAACCCTGAGGGTCCAAGTGCCTGATAATCATATACTTCCAACAAATATTGGGTACTTGGACCTTTAGGATAACTAGAGTTCAGGATATTACTGAGCGAGCTGAGGGTTCTTCTGAACTTCGGTCCTTGGGGGTCACAGTAAGCGACAGGTACATGCCAAATCCCCCAATGGTTGCACGGGTTAGAGTCCCCCGTACTCTTACCCAGGGAAAGAGGAAGCCATTTTGGGACATCTACTCATTGCATGCCAGCAGGATTTGACAAGAACGGAAAGAAATCTCACCGAGCAGATCAAGACCAATCTCCTCTGCTAGGCAACACATCAAGAGACTGAAGCCGAATGAAGGTGGAAATGGCCAATTTGATTTTTTGAAATCTCTGCAACGCAGTGCAGAATCTTTTCTTCGCACCAGGGGCACCTGGAATGCGCAAACGAATCTCATCAGCAGTCAGTGCTTGCCACGTTGTTAGTGGCATCTGAGCAATGCACTTAATATGATTTAATCCTGCAGCAGGGTCCGATCTGAAGCGAAGAACAAGGTCAATCCACGGGGGAGGCAACCTTTTGTGCGCAAACACAGGGATCATCCAAGAGCCATCGCCACGGTTTTGGAGTATAGTTTATTATGATCACATAGGGATTTAAGGGGATCATGTTGGTAATGATCTAGGCTTCTACGGTACCCGGTTTCACTCCCAAGTGTTAGTGCCTTAGAGCCAAAGCAGAGCTTTCTAGACCCGAATGACCCAAAACCTAAGCCCCAAATCATCAGGCCCTGACCTTCCATCCACCGATCAGGTAAGGCCTGCGGCATGGGAAGGCTCGAATCTGTACGCCTGCTTCTGGAGGCTCGCGCCGACACTTGCAAGGCAGGAAAGCAAATAGTACGCGTGCTACAAATATGCTGGGTCCGTTTCTGGCGGGCTGTATCATGGAGACTATGTTCTGTTCCGGAGGAAAGCAAGGGGGACCATAAATCTTGGAAGTTACTACTTGGGGCCGCAGGCTACCTGGCTGAATTGTCTTCATCAACATCAGGATCCTGATTGTTGTTGTTATTGGACATATCTTCATTGTTGTGCAGTAGGCCCAGGTTTGCATCATAAGAGTTGTAGAGTCATGTGTTTGACATGCCAATGCTTGTTGGCATCAGGAGGTGCTTTCGCGCTGCCGGGATGTTTGTGACGACTCGCGTGAGTACCTTTCGTAGTGCTGTTGACACAAGATTCCAAATTAGGCGGCGGCTAGGGGTGCAGACGCGCGTTGTGACGGTTTAGGGCTTGGGTGCAGGGTTTCGGGTTCGGGGTACGTTGAGAGCTTCACATCTGCTTTGATGAGATAAATGGCAAGCACTCCCCCACTCTCACCGATGAATCTGGGACATGTAGGGTCCCCACTTTGGAAACTCTAGGGTTTGGGGTTCTTAGGTTGTTTCGGAAAGTCTTAAAGTCTTAGGGGGATCTAATGAGTGGATTTTCCTCAACGGTGCAGGTTGTTTCCCGGGGTCTCCTTTGCAAGGATAGACGGCCCAGTACATCACCACCAGACCAGGCATTACATTACAAGAGTATCTTCCCCTTCCCCGCCATGAAGAAGAAACCAAAAGAGAGCCTGGAACCCACCACCCTGGACGTGCAGGCGATCAGAGGCACAAGCCCCTTGAGCCTCGCAAAGTCCAAAGGCCATTCGGAAACTTGGCTACACAGCCTGTCTGCGCTATTAAAGTTGTGACCCCATAGACTCAGTGGTATATCGTTTTCGGGCTTGACGATAAGGACCCTCCTCTCCTGACTTTGACAAATAACCTACCCATCGAAGTGTTGGCTTCGCATGTTTTACAACAGGTACTGGTGCCCAGACTTTACGGAGTCCTTTCAGGTTGGCATCATGCTTCTGTCATCACGAACATTGGACTACATGTTGTTGGCAGAGTCCTGCTGTCAATTGGTGATTCACTCATGTAGGTGTCGCCGAAGTGTCATGAAGGAGCTGTAGCAGAAAGTTACCATGATTCCTGAAGTGACGTTGCGTATCGGCCGCTAGCAGACTGTAAATACCCTTTAATCGCTGCCTCGATCTTTGCAAGGGTTTTACGGGGCTTGAATGGTAGGATTCCAGGCATGCTTGCTTGAGCTGCGTAAGTTGCAGTTTCTGCGTACTTACCCCCCTAGGTAAGGAATGTACTCTTAACAAAGGGCTTTGTACCTGATGGTGTGGTATGTTTTGCTTCTGTTGGGGCCTGGCTTGCTCTAGACGGTAAACACAAACTACCCTCAGGGTCCAAGTACCTAATAGTTATATACTTTCCCAAAGCCTGTACTATAATCACTACATATTACCCAAATCCCCAGTACCTAAATATTGGGTACTTGGACCCTTAGGGTTGTAGATTCCCTACAACCTACACCCTAATCCCTAAACCCTAAACCTTAAACCCCCAAACTATGGGTTTAAGCTTGAGCTGCTTGCAGTCCCACGTGATGGTTCCAAGGGTAAGGGTGAAGGGTCGAAAGCCTGACACTTCTGTGCGAGGAGTTCTGAGAGCCCAGACGGCTTTCATTCCCTGAGTGTTCAAGGAAACAAATAAAAGGGTTGTAGGGCCCAAATACTATAATATTACTGGTATTTGGGCTCTAGACCTTACTATTTGGGTAGTTGGACTTAGGGATTAAATTCCCCAGGTACATACCGCTGCGACAATTTTAGCAGTTGGCATGTCGGAAGTGACCCTGCCTTCCCCCTGGGTAAGGGGCAGCTAAAACTTCAAGATCCACCCCTAAACCCTAACCCTAAACCCTAAATCCCTAAACCCTAAACCCTATATAACCCCATTAAAATAGTTTCCATTTTCTTTTCCATTATCCCAATATTACTCCAATCTAGCTCTAAACCCTAAACCCACGCCCTTTAAAGTTGCTCAGGACATTGTTCGACTGCTGGTGGAGGCAGGAGCAGACAACAGCAGCTCATGCCCATCAACACCAACTGATCTGTCTTCCAGAGGAGGGGGTTATGCTGCAGTGGGCCAGCCTCCCTGAAGAGAGTACAGCAAAGTGTTAGAACAATCGCGGAGGCATTTGTAACCTGGTTCCCGCAGCTCAAGGTTATTGTTGTTTCATCACCCTATGGGTCCAAGTACCTAATAATCATATACTTCCCCAAAACCCCCTGTACCATAATTACTATTACCCAAATCGCAAGTACCTAAATATTGGGTACTTGGACCCTTAGGGTCAGGCTTTTGTGTGAAGCATTGGCGCTGCCTTAGTACTCCCATGTGGCTCAGCCATACCCTCGCCAAGAAGTCTTTTTGGCGAAGGTATGCAGGGCCCGTCATGCGGCATGTGACAGCACCTTGTACAGAAGCCCACATGCCAGATTGCAAAAAGGATTTCGGAAGGACACAAGGGCTTTCCGTTCTGGATTACCCTTCAGTACCCAAGGCATTTGTAGGGATTGTCAGGGCATTGTGTCGGGATGACTTTAGGGATAATTTGAGAATCAATCCATTTTGAGAAGTTGCCACTGCCAGCGGAGGGCCACGGTTGTCGCAACAGCAGGAAGGTCATTACGCTCAAGCATTTTCTGGCGCCAAAGATAAGCTCCCAAAGCGGACAGGAAACCCATGTTTGATGTGTCGTCTCCCCCCCCTTTGAAGAGGACTGTGCTCCTGATTAGTGGGCCTGTTCGGGGGTTCCATATTATGTGAGGGGGCGGGGGTCATGTGTTTGTTCGGTTCAGTGTCAGCAGACTTCAATGAGCGGATAGTTGCCGCCAGGGAAGCGCTGCGAAACCAACAGGGAAGCCATACATGGCCATGTCATATAAGATGTGCATGAGCCTTTTAGGGTTTGTTTGGGGTAGTGTACGTACAGGAACTTTCGTTGGTGAGGCTATGTCCCGAGATCTGAAAGAAAGAACTCAGTCCTAAGCCCCCATAGACTCTGAATCAAAAACCCTGAGCCCTATAGACCCTAAGTCATAGACCAAAAGCCCCAAAGAATTCCCCGTTCTGAAAAAGAAGTTAAATGCTTTTGGGGGTTGTTTTCATATGAGGAAGTTGGGTGTTGCTATGCTATGTGTACGGTTTTCAGAGAGCGTAAGGGGGACACTGATCTGCAGAACTACATAGGGATGCATCCTTAGTGATGGCGCTGATCGGGGAGTTGCCCTAAGAGTCCAAGTACCTAATCATCATTCCTTTCCCCAAAACATGTACTATATCTTATGCAAAATCATTAATGCGGACAAAGATAGCACTAGTGTGTTCCTTATTGGGGGGCCTATATGCGCTATTACCCAAATCCCGAGTACCTAAATATTAGTTACTTGGACCCTTAGGGTTGTAGATTCCCTACACCCGAAACCCTAATCCATAAACCCTAATCCCTAAACCCTATGCTTCGAGAGCTGGACTTGGGCACCCCAAACCAAGCGAGGCTTGCGCAGGTAACAGCCTCGGCATGGAAAGTATGCTTCGTGTGAGCTATAGTTTAACCTCCTTAAAAAGGGGGCTTTGTTTGGTGTAGGGTTTACGGTTCAGGATTTAGGGTGTAGGGTTTAGGATTTAGGGTTTAGGATTTGGGATTCAGGGTTTAGGGTCTAAACTCCTTGAGCGGGGTTATATAGGGGATAATAATATATTAGGGGGTTACTATAGGGCTTATTAAGGGGGATATTAAGAGTTTACACTATAGCTCAGTTGAATGACACGTGCTGGTTCCTGGTTTCTGCTTGGTTTCTGCGAGCCTTTCTACATCCTGTTATGTATAAAGGGACTTTACTGGGAACCCCCAAAATATAGCAGGAATATAATGGAATATAAGGACCCTGGTAGGTATATTCCTATTATATTCCTACTATATTCTTGGGGTTCTCGGTTTCGGGTTCCCAGCAAAGTCCCTTTCATGTATGTCTACTTCGTGGGCTGCAGATTGGCTGACGCTAATGCCATCTCAGCAGTTTATTCAGGAAGGTAGTGAAGAGCTGGGGGCTGAACCCTAAACCTAAACCCTTAAACTCTACACCTGTTTAGATTTAAGTGGGCAAATTCAAGATAGACTTGAGAAGCTGTATGCTGGGTAGGACCGACTCCTAGGAGGGGAGTAAGTATTCCAGCCCTTGGAAACTGTTAGCAGGTTGCGCGACAATGGTCAAAAAGGAGTGCCCGTGACGCCAACGGTGTAGGGTTTAGGGCTTACATGAAAGATGGGAAAATGTTGAACAACTTGTTGAGTGCTAGTAGGGAGTGACTCAGAATGACGGTATGGAGAAGGAACATGGAAACTACTATGTATACATAAGGGTTTGCTTAGCAACAAAACCCCCAAACCCTGAGCCACGAAGTGGGGCATAATTCAAAGTTCCTTTTTCGGGAAGTGGCCGCAGATCCCGTGGGGTTTGAGCGGCTAATGTCGGCCTAGGATGCCTGATCGAACGCGTCGTTTGCGTAAGACGTTTTGCTCACGGCAACCGCAGTAGTTTCCATTTCATTTTCCATTATCCCTATACAATCCCAATATTACCCCAACATATATACATGTATACCCGATTATATTGTAGTAGCGCAGTGTGAACCAAAATAACCTGCCCTGTAAAAACCATACCTCTCTTCAGGAGTCCAAGCTGAGCTTTCAGAATCTTAAAGCATGACGTTACCACTGGTACAGCCACTAATCCATGGTTTCTAGAAATAGAGGGGAAGTTAACATAATTAGTCCCCCTAATATTGAAAATTCTTATTCTAGGCACCCCCAAATGGTACCCCTAACTATGGGAAACCCCCACACCAGGGGTAACTCCCCCTAAACCCTAAACCCTAAACCCTAAACCCAAAGGTACCCCTAATTTCGGGAAACTCCCACACCAGTCAAGACTCAGATCTGTTAGCAGGTGCCCAGTGATGAGTTGACAACTGCTAGGCGAGTTCTACCTGGACCCCAAAATTTCAGGGTTTAGGGTTTAGGCTGTGAATAAGAGCCAAAAGTCCTTTAAAGTAGCCCGCACGGCCATTATTCTACATACTTTTGGGGTTCAGGTGATTACTAAAGCCCAGTGACACTCAGCAACCGGCTCGCGTGCTCCTGACTGTATCTGTGCCTGTCAGACCCCTGCATTCAGAGGGATCCCAATTTTTTTCCACGCATTATTCCTTGACTGGTCTGAAGAGTTGTCTCTTTTTGTTCCACATATTTCAGGTTTAGCCATATATTTCGGTTCCAGGGGGTAGGGTTTAAGTGTAGAGTTGAGTGCAGATTGCTTTCAGGATTCGATTGGAGGCCGGTAATGGGCTGTCTCTTGCTGTGTCCAGGTGAGGATAAACCTTGCCTGAGCGCATGCTTAGGTAGCGTATGCTGTGTCAGGTCATTGCCCTAACAGTAGAGGAGTTATGATAAGCGCCTTAATGAAGCCTTTTTAGGGACATTTACTGGGACAGGGAATGAACAGAGCGACAGACCTATGGACCAGTATTTGCTTGGGTTGCTTTGCCTTTGCATGATCTTAGATGTATTCATGTTCCGCTGGCACAGTTTCACTGGGCTTTAGCTGTAGGTAGTCAGGTCTAGCCAAAGAGGCTAGCTGTGGAACCTGAATCCCAAGTTCTTCTCTTCAGGCGCCCTGCTTCATAGCAAAGACCATTGGGGAAGCGTGCTTTCTACTTGAAGCGCCTTGGGATTCTAGTAAGCCATGCTTGGCAAAGCCACGAGAATTCAGTCTTCATGATGGGGCTGTTCCTTGACCCAAATACCGCGCAGAAGTTCCACATACTGCTGTCAAGGATTTTCAGCTTCACAGAACCATATTATGTATCGGCAACAAGTAGCCACAGCATGGCAACTATATCAAAGCTCTTCAGCAACAGCCCGATATAGTCATAGTCAGGTTTGCAATGTGAACATGACGATTAAAGCATCTACGCCCAAACTCCAGATTTCCGGATCTTGAGCGCTTAGCGTCAAGAACTTCAAGTATGCACAGGTAGCGTTATGTTGGTGAACTAAGAGGGGAAGCATAGTTGTATAGCTGCTGAAAGGCACTCAGCAAGAGCCTGCTACTCTGCTAGTCGTCCCTGAACCAGTGATCTAGAATCCGCCTTATATCACGTCAAGATGGTTGCTTAACAGCTGCTAGCATTGCTTGTTTTGGGCTGTGTCAACAGGCTCAATGAAAACCAAGAGGCAGAGACGGCGATCTCTAAAAGAACCCGCATTCCTGCGAAGGGTTGGGTAACGGCTAGACCCTAAATCCCTGAACCCTGAACCCTAAACCGTAAGCCCTATAGTAGTTTCCATGTTCTTTTCCATTCTCCCAATAAAGCCCCTATTTACCGCCCAGCATCCTATCCGCTCCATTCGTGATTGTCTCACGTGCAAGTCTCACCGGCGAAATGTCTCCTGGGTCGCGGTTAGGTAGAATGCGTTTATATTGGGGTTATGTTAGGGTCATATTTGGGATATATTCGGGCGATATTAGGGTTATACTGGGGTCATATTGGGGTTATATTGGGCTGTGTATACCGCAGGAACAATAGGATTTGGGATTTAGGGTTTGCGGTTTGCGACTTCAAGCTTAACAAAGCTTATCACGACTAGCTTTTATTAAGCCATGAACCCTTAGGTAAGAAGCATGCTCAAGCAACCTCAAGCAACCACACACCAAACGTTGCGTTGCCAGACCCCACGACCTGACTTCAAGTTTCAGCGGATGCACACGGTACAGGCTTTACATGGTACACTCTGGAGAACAAGGGATATCCCTGGCTAGCCTGAATCAATGTTCTAACATGACTGGAAGGGGTCTGGGTCAGCCCCCTTTGCAATGACCACCTGAAAGACGGGAGCTATCTATGCCCAACCCCCCCCCTTTAAAGTTTACCTTAACCTCTAGCTTCCCAAAAGCAGAGGATCCCTGACTAGCGGATGACTGGCATTACGATTATGAGGCACAACATTTGATGAAGTCTTTGGAATTCATGGTCGACAACCCACCCCCCCACTAAGATGAGATCCAACACTAGCCTTACCCCTGACCCATTTAGGGAGAACACGAAAACGCCTGCTCCGAACGCCGGAGTGCGCACGCCGAAAAAAAGTGTAGGAATCTAAACTCCGTAAAAGGGGTTATATGAAGGATATTATAAGGGATTACTTCAGGATCTATTCAGGGGATACTATCAGTTTAGACTATAGCTCATACAGGCCGACGGTGTTTTGTTGGCTTCCTTGTCGTTTGGAAGTGTAGAAAGTGATTCTCTCGATGGTGCGGTTTTGGGCGCGCTTCTGCTCGTTCAGATCTCTGGTAATTTCTCAGAGAATTTTCTGCAAAATCTTCAACCAGCTAAAACCAAAACGCTAGCCCCTAAACCTGGCAAAAATATCCCAAAAAACACACACACACACAGACAGCCTTACCAAGCATCGCCCTAACCACTTTCTAGTCCCATACCCTCAGCTCAGCGTCCCTGAGCGTCCCCTTTTTTTGAGAATCCCCTCAAGTGGTGTCCATCAAAATCTCCCTACATGTAGTAGTCTGCAACTGGGGGATTATGGAAGTCCTTCTTGGGGATTCTAGAGGGACTAGTGCAAGAAACTCCCATGCAGCTCCCAAAAATGCCTTAACAATCCGCAGGTCGCATATTTGAGACGCTAATCCCTGGCGACCTGCTACACATGAGACTGGACTGACGTCTGACTCTAACCCTGAGCCTTACAGAGCCCCTGCAATCCACATTTTGTTGAACGTTTCTGTGGGCAACTAGTTGCGGTGACGCTCAAGCTCAGTGCACTCCCCCAGGCCCCAGCATGATGCCACAGCAATGCCCAACGCCGGGTCTAGTTGCGGTCTATACCCGCATGAAGAACAGGCTGCTCTCATGAAGGGTCCTTCCTGACATGTTGAATGAACTCTGAGAACAAGGACTACGGGCCGCATGCCATTGGATGAATACACTTGAGCTCTGCATGATGTACAGGTCCCGTGTTTTCAAGTTTAGTCCTCAGGTCCATGTGGTAATTTCTCGAAAATAGCACCCTAAATCCTGAACCCTTACACCCTGAACCCCAAATCCTAAACCCTTACAGCCTGAAACCCTGAACCCCTACCCCCCAAACAGATTCCTAGGCTCTAAAGCACCCCCTACATAGTTCCTGCCGGCCCGGCTCCGAGTCACACCTGCAATTGGGTTCCTGCGAAAAATTCGTGGACCCATGTCATCCTTCAGTACTTATTTAAGTTACCATATTGCGGAAACCCTGTTGTGTACTATATATACCCATTATGGTAACTTAAACCCTACACCCTATATAGCCCTAAAGACCCTCAACCCTAAACTTAGGAAATTTAGGGTTTAGGGTGCTCCCTCCCCAGACCCTTTCAAGCCCTGCCCATAAGCCGGGCTTTGCAGCCCAATGTAGCTAATGTAGGACTGAATCCCCCGAAGCTAACTAGAAAGGCTTTTGAGGTACATCAGACAAGAGTCGCAAACGATTACAACGGAACATGTGCGATAACTATATACAGGTTCTAACAGAATGAATGCAAGAGCTACAGAGGGAATGTTTTAACGGTTGTAATGGACTCATAATTCCGACGTCCAGCCTAGCAAAGGCAGCTGACGAAACTCGATCTGTACCCTAAGCTCAAAATCCCAAGCCCTAACCCCTAAACCCTAAACCCCCTAACCTCTAAAAGCCAAAAGCCAGGTCCTCACACCTTGCTAAATGCTATACCCTTCCTCTAGGACCGTAGAAGCCATGGCAAACCTCTGGCCTCCAATGAACTGGGGCCCTGGCTCTTCCGCGCCCCCAAGGTCCACCGAGGCGGCTACTTGGGAGCGTTATGTTTGCTTTCAGGGTTTGGGGTGGGAGTAGGGGGTTAGGGCTCTAGGCGGTCAGTCGTTCAGGGTGTTCAGGGGTTTCGGGTTTTCGGGGGTTTTACGGGTTTAGGGTTTTACTTAGGTTTAAGGCGCTGCGTACCCCGAAGCAGTACCACTAACAGCTTTACACACAGGAAGTTTCCAGAAAGGCCCCTTTTGGAACCCCGCAGCTTTCCCGCAAGGAGTCTCCAGACCTCCGGCGATCCCTTTAAATCCTAACCTTTGTGCCCCAATCCCGAGGCCCTAAACCCTACACCCAAAACAATTTGGGAGCATGTTTTTCCTAATCCCCCACCCCTAAATCCTAAGCCCCCCTCATTTCCCCAGGTGGATTTGTGGCCGCCAATGAACTGGGGCGCAAACAACAACAAGCGCGTCGTCACCTTCGGGGAGGCGATGCTGCGCCGGGGCCCCGGCTCCCCTAAAGTATGTGAGCTATAGGCTATAGTCTAAACTCCTCAAAGGGGGGTTATATAGGGGATTATATAGGGGACTACTATAGGGGTTATTAAGGGGAATACTAGGAGTTTAGACTATAGCTCATGTAGAGTTATAGCCTTTTTGGCTGCTTTTAGGGGTTTAGGGCTATCATTTTACATGCTTTTGTGGTTTAGGTACTGCATGGTTCTTAGTAGGGAATATAGGAAAGTGAGATACGGTTTAGGGTTTGGGGCTAGTGGGTTATTGGGGTTAGTAGGGTTGCCTGCATGAAGCTTAGGATGAGCCACTGCAGATATCTTCATGCAAGCTTTGTTTATCCTAGGTCGGACTTTACTACAACTCCATCACTGGATAACTTCTGCTGTTACTGGTGGATTAGAGAGCAAACGAGAGAGCAACCAAGTATCACTAGCAGGAGGTTCGTCGTGCACTCCCGCACACATTTTTAGCATGTCTCATGAGCGTAAACCCTAATCCCTAGACCCCCAAAACAACGGACCAGCATTCTTGGTGGAAATCTCCATTTCTTGAGTTCTGCTTCAGCTGCCTTAGGAGCAAGATCTGTCCCCTCTGGTGGGGAGTAGAGATTCTCATGAACAGAATCAGCGCAGGGGTGTAGGATGCAGAGTCTTCCTAAACCCCAAAAGTATGGAATAAAAACAGCCACAAAGGTTTTAACTCCACATACTTTAGGGGTGCAGGTAGGGTTTAGAGTCAAGGGTTCGGCGATTAGAGCCCTTGCATGGCGAGGAGCAGAACAACAAAGAACGTAGGGGTCTGATTCAAGCATGTGGTAGTTTTCTGCAACAGGGGACCCCATACAGACCCCAAAGTACTATGATCCTCATTTTTGGGACTCCCACAAGATTATCTCTAATTTTGGGAAGCCTAATGTCTGAGCTTCTGAACTCACGTGATCTCACCTTTCCCTGGGTAGGGCCCTGGGATATGTTTATTTTCCCGAATGGCCTTAATTTGGGACCCTATATACGAATATTTTTCAAAGGGGTTTACAGTTCCAAAGAAGTGGAGACCTTCCCCGAAAAGCGAGACATCTGAGCCTGTGGCTTGCCACACCAACCAGTCTTCCGTTACAGGTTCACTGTGGGTTTAGGGTTAAGGCCCCAAGCTCAAGCCCCTGTCTGATTGAGAATAACGGACCGGAGCTTGGGTAGCCCAACCCCTGAGATAAGGACCCACCCTTGTCGAGTCCTAGTTTGAGGGGGTAGGTGGCGGTTACCAAAACCCTAAGCCCTAAACCCTAACCCCTCAAGCTCTGGATAGATAGAAATTGTCTAGGGCCCCATAAGCAACCCAAAGCCAAATACAAAAAGGGTTAAAACTCCGGACACGAGCCCTAGACAATTTCTAGAAACCCTAAACAGAAGTCCCCGAAGCCCAGGTTTCCAGCCCATGGACGAAACGACCAGTACCCAAGCCCCGCATACACCGCAGACATTTCTTCGCTCCATAGGCGGGGGCTGGGGGGGTTTTAGGGAGGGTTAGGGTTTTGGGTTTGGGGTTTGAGGGGGGTTATAGGGCTTATGGACAAGGGCTGCGGGCGAAGGGATTAGGAACTAGGAGGTTAGGTTTTTGGGGTAGGCCTTGGGGTTTTAGGGTTTGGGGTATAGGGCTTAAGGTTTGGGATTGTTGCTTCAGGATTGAGGGTTCAGGCTTTCAGGTTCTGCTTTGCAGGGTGGAGAAGGTATGAATCCCCCACACCCCAAAGCAGCGACCAACATCTTTTTACTTTTTGCCCTTTTCCATGTTATTCCATGCATTGTTCTTGCTGAAGCTTGTTTTCAAGCTGAGAGGGAGGTGCTGTGTGATGTTAAGGGGTAGCTTATCCTAAACCCTAAGCCCTGGACGCTAAACCCTATATACCTGACATCCTGAGCCTGCGATGCAGCCGTGCTTGTTTTGGCCTTGGGCTTTCGCGACTTGCGTGTGCTGGGCTAGGGTTTCTGGAGTTTTCGGAGGGTCGACGACTTGGGGAGGCTCCCCACGCAGGTTGACTTCCAGTGAAGCCGGAGTCTAATAACGTTAATACTCATACTCACAGTGCCAATAGTAGTTATAATAAATAGTTAAAAAGGTAGTAACCATAGAAATAGTTAAACATCATAGTAATCAAGAAATATAGCAAAAACGAAGTAGTAAAGATAAAGCTCTTGATAATAATTACCGACAGGTGGAAGTAACAGAGTGGAGGCTCGTATCTTGCTGAGGTTTTGGTTGTTTTCATACAGCCCTCCCCCCCACCCACGCAGTTAAGGTTTAAGGTGTAGAGATCAAGGCTGTATATAACTTATTGCAATACAAAAAACAGCAGGTAGAGGAAGCAAGTCAAGATGTGATTATGTTATGCATATGTATACAAAGGAATATGAGCTGCTGTCAATATCAGCCTTGTTAAGAGACCCTTAACACATAATGTAGTCCCTACCAAGGAACCCATGTCCATCAACTCATGTACGCAATATGAATCCCTGCCATCCCATATGTAACCCCAGTCTCCATTTCGATTTCCATGTTCTGTTCCATTTGATTCTCCCTTATGTTGACTGTAGCCCTAAACCCTAAGCCCCAAACCCTAACTTTAACTGATATAAAGCCAAATAAGCTAGAGTCTAAACTCCTAGTATCCCCTTAGTAACCCCTTATAATACGCTCCTGTAAAATCCCCCATATAACCCTCCTGTAAGGAGCTTAGACTATAGCTCACATGGCGCAGCAAGATAGCTTGGAGGAAACACTTTGAACCGAAGTAGGAAAATCCGCAGTTTGATCAGCTAACATCCATCCATCCATCCATCCATCCATCCATCCATCCCTCCGTCCATCCATCCATCCATCCATCCATCCATCCATCCATCCATCCATCCATCCATCCATCCATCCATCGGGTTTCAGGGCTTATAGAATTTAGGGTTTATAGCGTTTGGGGTTTATAGGGTTTGGGGTAGTAGGGACTGAGGAAATAGAATATATAGGGGTTATATGGGGATTATGTATTACATTCCCTTATTCCCTACTACGCCCGCGTAAGTAAACTTATGCCAGCATTTTGAAAGCACACGCCCCAGGCTTAGACTTATTTCAGGGGGTCCGTAGCATGCAATCATAAAGACTTACTTGATCCGAAATCTTCGATCCGCTGGCCCCAATCTACCCCACCCAAACCCCAACATCCCCAAACCACGCAAGCCCTCTTAGATCCTTATAGATTCCGACTGAAGGCCAGAGGCAGCTAGAGTCTTCTTGTATTTATACACCCCCTAAAATCAGTTTTTTCCATGGTTTCTGCTGAGTGCGCATACGGATACTAAGTACTGTTGGGAAATAAGCATATCTATTTTTGATTTACACTACTTGGGATCCCTCATTTCCCATCTCTTGGGCAGGGGGAGACGAGCTGAACGTAGCTGTGGCTCTGTCCTTGCTTGGAACACCTGCAGCTTGGATCAGACGCTCTCCGCAATTAGTTTACAAACCGGAATGAGGAGGATACTTGTAGCTGAATGTTCAGGGTTTAGGGTTCAGAGAATTTATCATAGAAAAATATGCCCCAAAGGCGAATTGATCTCCGGAAGAGCCTACACGTTCGGGTGTTAGCACACAGCCGAACCAGGGAGGGTGTTCCAGTCAGTTTAGGAGCGTAGCATGTGATTTCACAGGCTGTTTCCGGTGCTCGCAGTGTCTACCTGGTACCTAGACCCAGATCCCAAATACTGATAAACAGGATCTACAAAGAACCTATTGAGGGGTAGTCCGGTAGACTTCATGGTTTTTGGTGGGCTGCTGGTTGTCCAGCACAGCACGGCTATTCTTAATCTGGTAGAGGTCAAAGCTGAGTATAGGCTTAGTCAAGGAGAGGGGATTCTGTTGTATGTCGTACAAAGGTCGTGCAAAGGGTTTAGGGTTTAGGGGTTTAGGGGTTTAGGGTTTAGGGTTTTGCTTTTGCTGCCTTTTGTGTCCTTCACGCTCTGACAGTAGATTCTGTATGGATTCGGGCTGGGGATTTCAGGAACAGAGATATTTAAGTATGGAGCCTGGAACATTTTTTGGAGAAGTAAATTCCCAAAGCAGGTCTGGCATGGACATTCCAGAAGATGCGAAAAAATGTTTAAGTACATCGCGCACCCCTGACCCTGACACTAACACTTAGGCGCGAACTCTATACCTGCACGAAGATCACGGTAACACTAATAGCAGTAGTATAAGTAATAATAGTAATAAGTATACCAATAATTCTAATAACAATAATGGTAATCATATAACCTCCGACGCAACCCTGCAACTGTGGTATTTCCTACTAAAGGCTCTAGCCTTGACTAGAAGAGGGTTGCGGGTTTAGGATTTAGGGTTTAAGGCTCAGGGTTCCAGCTATAGGGTTCAGGCTTCACAGTTTAAAGTTGTGGTCCGATGCTACAATGCTACAAACTCAATGGGTCAAGCCATTTGTGTGAGGTGTGATCCCTACCGGGCCCATGGGCGACGTGATTGCTTCTGGCTGCGAAGCCAACAAGGTCCCTCAACAGGACCTAGAGTTTAAGATCTATGGGGCTTCGATCTTATGATTGTAGCCTTTAGGGTTCAGGCTTTCGGGTCTAAGAGTTTGGGGTTTAGTGTACTATCCAAGGTTTTTTGACCCACCATGCAGCATATGCAAGGACCCTTTGAAGAGGACAAATGAAGCCAACATACACCAGGTAACTGAGGAATGAAGAAATCGGCGTATACCTGTATACCCGTATGAGGTTCGCGCACATGTGGGGGGGCGGGGGGCGGAAAGTAGAAATTTCTATTGATAGGGCGGTCGGTCGGGGGCTGGCTAGTACTAGGCAAGGGGGGATTACCTGAGAGGATTTCCTGAACTCCAGGAAAGGAGATAATTTTCAGAGGGAGCTCTGACAGAACACAAGGGGATCTCAGTGCGATAAAGGCCGTTGGATCTAAGGACGCAACGTAGTCCAGACAGTGATTCCTTGCTCCTGAATTGTTTCTGACTCAGAGCATCTCAAGATGGTTTCAATTTATCTGGGGATTCCGAAGGTCATGTTTCCAAGCTACTGTCATTCCTCAAAGTAGGTCTCGGGCGCTCGAATCTATCTCGTTGCTGCGGCACCCACCCAAACCTTTGACACTGTGCTTGGGGGCCTCCAAAGAGCTTGCAAACACTCAGGTCGAGTTCCGAGGCTCGCGCACCGAAGGCGACATAGGCGTGAGTTCTGAAAGCGCGGGCTCCAACCGTTTCTTGGGGTGGCTCTGGTTTCTTGGAAATTGGCTTCCCGAGCGCGCAGCTTGATCCTTGAAGCACCCAATGTAGCAGCCTCAACGGTTGGAATAGGAGCTCAGGATAGCCATACAGGGATTGTAAGGGGATGGTATTCTCATACTGCCCATACTTCTCCAAGCTTTAGCACTATCGTGCGTGTAAACTTGCAAACGCAAAAATTGAAAACCTGACTTCAGCTATAGATCCACAGAACCGATGCCCTACTCTTCAAGTGGCACAGGGTTCGCCCACAATTTTCAGAAGTCACCGCGTCCAGTGAGCCCTAAAGCCCTAACCCCTAAACCCTTAAATCAATCCCCAAACCCTGAACCCTCAGCCAGGGATCTTCACCATCCTTCCAGCGCAGAAGACTGTGCATTATCAGAGGAGACATTCCGTGTTTGCACAGCATGTGCCTGGACGGCTTCTGTTTGCCTGTAGGAATGAATTCAGGGTCTAGGTTGGGTACTGCCCTCACTCTGTAATAGTTAGACTATTTTTAAAGCATAAGTATATAAAGCCCATATAATATGACCCTATTATAGACTGTTACAGGGCAGGGGCATAACCAAGGTCTAGGGTTTAGGGTCATAGTTTCAGGCGCAGGAATGACAACATGCATGAGTCCAGATACAGTCGCACATCAGAATTCCTCTGACCCAATCTCCCATAGCCTACCCAGCACGAAGTAGTTGTTCTAGTACGGTTTCTGCTTTTGCTGGGAGTTTGTTCCTTAAAGTGTTTCTGGGGTGCGAAGTCCATCTTTCAACTTCCTCTTCTCGAGGAGTGTGCCTTCAGGGCATGGTACTTGTGGTGCTTAAACCACTAGAAAAAGCTTTCGGTGAATTCTATACCACAGGCAACGACTATGAGGGAATAGCATCTATATCTATAGAGGCTTCCACTGCAGGCTTATGTTGCGGTACTGGGGCGAGTTTCCCAAAAATATGTGTACTTGTCTGGGGGTTCCTAGAAGAAGGATTCTCATATTTTGGGTCTACATTGGGCAGAAACTACACCTTCATGTGCAGGCATCACTTAGCTCCTGTTTTCGCCAAGCTACCATGTTTCTCAGCACTGCCCTATGTAATACCGACTAGAGACGCCCAGAATCCCCTCACTTAAGTCCCATGTATCCCTGGAGTCCGTAAGGATACCCAATTGGTTTCAGGTCTGGGTGTAGCAAAGGAGCATGGAGAGATGCGAGATTCTCAACGCAAGCCCTTTATCAGTTATGATCCATAAAGATGTGTGCCAGGGTCCCTAAGGAAAGTGCTGCAAAAAGACGAAGCAGGATGAGGGGAGGAACAACTGTGCGCAGAGCTACGTTGCACAGCTAACGGGCTTTGGGGTTTAGGTGTTTTGGATTTCGGGTTCAGTCGTTTAAGTTGGGTTTTGTGGCAGCCTGTTGCCCCTTTGCCTGGAAAACAGATAGCTCCACGGCACCCAGGAAAGAAATCTGTCTCAACACCACTCACAGGCTATGTACAGAACTCTTCAACCCAACTGCAAAAACCCCATACTTCACACCTTTAAACGCTAGACCCCTAAACTCTAAAGGCTCCGAAGCCCAGTCCTGATATTGGCCTGGGTTCCTATATATGTTCAGGGTTTAGGGTTTAGGGTTCACGGTTTCGGGTTTGGGATTTAGGGTTTAGGGCACTTTAGGCCCGCCCTCTTCGACCTCAGCATCGAACGCCCCTTCAAATCATCCTTGTAGATGATCCCAGCATTCTTCCTACGTATAGTTACGTATAGTCCGTCTCTAATTCGCGTGGTATCAAAGAAGCTTCTGTGCGCTTCCTGTACATCCTTGCACTGTCCTTATGTTGTCTTGAAGCCCATTTATCTGGACCATTGCTGCACTTGACTTTTAATTTCGTAGAGCCCCATCTCAGGATTTAGGGCTCAGGGCAGAGGAAAGTACAATGTTTCTCATGCAAGGAATGTCATACGCCATCCTCGCAAAATCTATGGATAATCCAACAAGGTATGGACGCCTCAACAAGTCTAATCCCTGAGCCTTACCTCAAAAATCCCTTTATATCCCCAAACTCTCTCTCTCTCTCTCTCTCTATATGTATATATATATAAATACACACCCTACCCCCTAAATGAAGCCCTAAACCCAAAATCCCTACATATCCCCGAAATGAAGGAAGCCTTGAGATTCAACTGAGGCGCCTCAGAGCTTGGACTGGGATGCCTTACTGTCGGATGCTTCATGGCTTCATCTAACCGGCTCCCTGGCGACAGATACTTACACGTGTTTAGTAGGGTTTAGAGTTTTGGGTTTTGAGTTTAGGGATTAGGGTTTAGGCTTTAGGGAGTTAGAGTCTGAGGGCTTTGACTGAAGGAATGGAAAAGACATGGAAACCGCTGTGCTGTTCGGGGTTTAGGCCTTTGGTGGTTGGTAGGCAATGAAGGAATGGCATGAGAAGGTCAACTACTGCACTGTTTAGGGTTTATTGTTCGGGTGGTTGGTGGGGGATGAAGGCAAGGGTTTCATGCATTGCAATACAGAATCCATTCCTCCGTTCCCCGCCAACTGCCAGCAAATGCATTCTTTGTTTATAGTTCGACTAAAAGCAAGTGTGTGAACATGAGGGGCCCCAGGAAGTTGTGGGAAGTTTTGTTCAGGGACCCCCCAAGGAGGAGAAGGAGAAACCTACTAACATGTAGTCTGAAACGATCAGCTCCAACGCGGGGTTCAGCAGGGTTGAGGGTAGGGTTTAGGGGATAGGAGCCTCGGGTTGCATCTATGAACATGTGGAGAAGAGGGTTTGGGTAACCACAACCACCCCCAAGATCAGGACATTATTATAGTCATCTGATAGTCACTGATACTCATAGGGTCCCCATTCTGAATTCTGCGGGTTCCGTTGCCAAAGTCCTCTCCTTATTCAGGGCCCTGCAAAATGTCCACATGTGCGCGAGGATCCTTGCCTACAAGAGGCGACAGGGGGAGGCGCCCTGCAACAGGCTACCCTGTCAGCCTCCTATGACTCGCCGAAACCAGCCATTCTACACAAATCATGAGCGCAGGACCTTGAACCTCCAGCTCTGCTGCCTACAAAGCTAAAGTCTGAAAGATTCTTTCAAAAAAACAGGGCTCCCTTTTTTGGAGACTCCATCTAACAAGGACTAGATCATTCTACGGTCTATAGCGGGGACTATGTTTGGAAGTCCCCAGTGTAGGGAAGTCCCAAGGTATCACCCCTTTGGTGAGCACAGCAGCCCGCCAGAGTTGGTCCAATGCTCTTCGCGCAGCGGAGAACTTCGATCCCATTTAGATGGCTTTCCATTGTTATTGGGGTTATATTGGGATAATGGAAAAGAAAATGGAAACTACTCTAATGGGTATAGTATAACCCCAGTTTCCATTTCATTTCCCATTTTCAGGGGTTTAGCCTCGAACGCACAAGGGACTCGGGGATCAACTGCGAAGGTTTGCTACATCCCCGCACATGGGTAGTTATCGCAAGTAGGTTGTTTATTTCATAGCTTCTTTGTGGGATTTTTGCTTAGAATCCACGCTCCTCCCTAAATTCTCAATTTGGGTAGTTGCCGCCGAGCATGAATCAGGCCCTACTGTTGTTACACAAGGGCCACAATAGTTCGGCAAACAGTTGGAGTAGTAACTTACTGTACACTCTGTTAGAACCATGTAAGGGACATAGAGGGATGAAACTGTTTGGGCCCCTACCTTTTGCCAAGATCGACCCAGACCAGGGTTCTCCAGAAGGTTCTTGAAAGAGTGCAGCTCCAGGTCGGGTTTATTTCCCGTAGAACGGGGAGTTTCTCCGAAATCTCTAAAGAATTCTTGCAGGTTACCCTTACAATCCTCATATTAATGTCTACAGTCGTAGAGTATCTCCATTTTGAGAAATCGCTCAGGCAGGGGAATTGCAGGTGAGCACCTTGCGCAACGCCTCAATGTACAGACCTCACACTAAGCGTAAACGTTGCGCTTTGAGTCGTGACGCGTGCGGGGATTGGTGACTTCGCAACATGCCTGATGAAGTCACGAAGACGAGCTGCTTAGACTTGCTGCTTGCTTTTGTAAAGGCCTACGCGACGATTTTGAGCCAGAAAGAAAGGTCTGGCAAGATCCTTCAAAGTATTCTATTCTAGTAACAAGTGATGGAACACTTGCCCATCAATTTCCCATCTTGCGGCTCCACTTGTTGGAGTTGAATGCGCCTCCACAGCATGCCACCCCGGAGCAATGTGGGTTTGGCACTTGGCGAATCAGCAACAAAGTCTTCGTCTTTGTTTTCCAAGAACTTCCAAGCCAACTCAAAGCCCGTGACGGAGCATTCGGCCCAATAACCATCCTCCTAAATGTGACATGCTCGCTTCTCGAAGTTATGAGTCCTCTTAGGGATGTATTAAGGGGCAGCTTACCCAAATCTGAAGCAGCTGCTGGTGGAATCGAGGAAGCGCCGTGTGCCGATCTCTCTCGATCTCAATCATCGTGCACAGCTAGGCTGGCGCCCCTCATGGTAAGCACATACAAGGGGCCAAGGGTATAGGCTGGGAAATCCTGAGCCCTAAGCTCCCATAGCTGAGAATGGTATCAATACAACCCGTCCCTTGAGAATCCTCGGGTTCAGCCAGAGATCCTAAACCCCTAAGCCTAAACACTGAACTGCATGCGGATCCTAGTCTCGAAGCTCTAGGCTCCTAAACTGCAGGTAAATCCTAAACTCTGTGACCTAAACCCTAAACGCCCAGACCCCTCGGTTTCCGCAAACTCCAGAAATCCAGGTTTCGGTCATGTTTGTGCCGCACATGTCAGGAAGTTGTTGCACACATCATGTCGACATCTTTAGGGTCAAGGGTTTTTAGGGTTTAGGTATTTGAGGGTGTGGGCATTTC
>CAJNIZ010010580.1:0-14228 GCA_905231905.1 Symbiodinium pilosum | reverse complement strand
AATCCCTAATCCTAAGCCCTAAACCCCAAACCCTAAACCCTAGATCCCTAAACCCTAGATCCCTCAACCTTTCCCCCCAGGTCACAGAAGTTGAGCTCGAAGACGTCGAGGCCCGGCTCTTTGCAGGTAAGTGGGTTAGGGTTTAGGGTTAACTCCTTGAAGAGGGTTATATATACCTTTATAATGGAGAATCAAATGAAAAAGAAAATGGAACATGAAATGGCAACTGCTGTATATACACATATATGGGAATTCTGGAGGTTGCTGAGTGCAAGTAGGTTCTCCTGCACCTGAGACTACAACGCGGTACAGGGCTTAGGGTTTCAGGGTTTAGGGTTTTAGGGTGTCAGGGCTTAGGGTTCTAGGGTTCGGGGTTCAGGGTTTAGAGCTTCGGGTTTTAGGGTTCAGGGCTCAAATTTACGATTTAGAGTTTTAGGGTTTAGGGTGTAGCGTAGTGTAAACTCCTTAAAGTAAAGGGTGGGAAGTACGGGATTTTTTAGGGGATGATTCTAGGGGTAAATAGGGGGGATACTTGGAGTTTAGGCTATACATAGCTCATGTAGAATCAAAGCTTTTCGGTTTATTTTGAGTGGGTCTGGGCCATCACTTTACCCACTGTTGCGGTGAAGGACGACTTGACTGGTGTCTTAGTTAGGCTAAATCCGGAGCCTTCACATTCCAAAAGGGATTGGCTCAAGGTAAACCTATACAATCCTTAAAGGGGCGCCCCTGCAACCATCCTGTAATCACCCATGACTTTTGTGAGTTTCCAGGGTGCCCCACCATTTTGAGAGACCCCTAGACCCTAAACCTTGAACTTAGGTGGACCCAGTAAAAGTGACTATGAGGGATAATGGTGATCATATTAGGGTCCTCCTATATTGCGACTATCCCGCTACTACAGGGTGGGGGGGTCTACCTAACCCCTACACCCTAAACCCTAAAAAAGGGCCGGAGCGATGGCATTTCTGCGTTTGGAGGAGGTGCCGAGGCTGCCGAAGAGGTTCTTGTGGACTAGAACGATGAGGGTGCGGTGGGCATGATGCTTGATGTGGCTATCGGCTCGACTCCGGGGACTGAAGTGCAGGTCGGGCAAGTTCAACTACATGGTGTGAGTGTGGGAATAGGGGATATTGTTGCAGGGCCAGTGAGTGAAATTCCGGTCCTGCTTAAGCTCCGTGTCTCAAAGAAGTCCATGATGGACCAAGCCACCCAGACGGAGGGGTGAAACTTCCGACCTGGGCGAGAAAGACCCGGTGCCGCTGCGGCAGACCAAAAGTCTGAAGCGAAGTAAAAAAAACCCTGAAACATGTCTGGCGGAGGCCCAGTTTCAAGGCTCCAGCGTGCAGCTGGCGCAGAGCGTTCCGGAGCCCTCCAGGCTACGGAGTGCTGGGGAGGCTTGGTGTGGGTGAGAGTTGTGGAGGGTTTGGGGTTCAGGGTTTAAGGGTTTAGGGTTTGGGGCTTATCGATGTTTGCTTGAAGGGCAACGGGCCTAAGGTTGAGGGCTTAGTGCTCGAGGGCGTAGAGTTGAGGGTGTAGGGTCTAGATAGGATTGAGGGTGTAGGGCTCAGGCTTTACAGTCATTGCCTTGGCTGGACCCAGGGCATGTGGACCTTCGAAGTTGGGATTCTGTTTGGTGAGGACGATGCCTTTTGGAGGGGTTTCTGGGGACGCAACACGCAGGGAACCGATGAACAGTCCACCTACCCTTTTCCTACAACCTCTTCCCAAACGAAACTGACTCTCAGCGTCAACTTAGGAAGACAAGCCAAAGGCCCAAGTTGATCTGTTCACCAGCGTCTTGCGTTGTGTTTTAATTTTCTGCATGGCCATCCCAATGCTAAAGGAAACTTCCGATATTTTGACACTGTACATACTGCCCTAAGCGTACCCACCATTCTCGCAATTGCCGTGAAAGCAGTACTGGTAGAAGCCATCGAAGCCATCAGACAGATGGAAGCCCTTATAATGCTTATAGTGGGAGTGGGTCCCACAAACACCCCTTCACAACCCCATCTAATGCGGCTGCTACCATACTGGTAGTCCTGCATGAACCTAAGTACCTCATTATATTCCCTTCTGGAAGTATGGTATCTAGCCATGCAGGGCATTGTATCAGAGTAAATTATGTCAGTTTCAATTTTCTTGGCCATTCCTAACCCATTCCCCCCTCTCCGCCTAAGTATGAATAGATATTATATCTTCCCGTGCTCCCTATTAAGAACCAGTAAGGCTTTGTAAGATAAGCTCGCAGGCTCAGGGAGGGTTGGACTCCACCCTCGCTGCACTCAAAAAGGCCGAGCATATGCTTGAAGGGATTCTCTGTGTTGTGGTTCAAAAATGCCCTACAAACCCTAAACCCTAGTATTCATAGGCTTCATGGCCCAAAGTAGGTAAGGCTTCATGTTATTCATGGGCTTTCGGGTCGTAGCAGGTTCCATGTACAGACTTGCATGCCCAGTTTGGATCAGCTCGCAGACTTTGTTGTGAGAAGTTTCAACTTCTGCGAGCATAGGCTTCATGGGTCCGATAGGTGACGTGAGGCCATCGTAGGTATTCTATCTAGTGTATCCCATGAGGGCCCAGGGTTTAGGGTGTAGGGCAACATGCCTCCCCGTTTTGGCAGCTGCCCAGCCTGAATCCTAGGCAGCTCCTGTTGCGGGATTGGAAGTTTGTGGTTGACAGCTTGCAGGGAATTTCACAAGTACTGCCGTAGAATGCTGCCATGGAGAGGTCGACCTAGAAAAAGGGAATGTTGTGCTCCTCCTTTTCGTAGCGAGCCGCCACCGCCGCCGCAGCAGCACTACTAGCAGCTATACCTCTCTGGCTGCCAAATTCCCTTCAGTTACTCTCTCTCTCTCTTCTTTTTGTTGCTTTGTCTTTCTCATTCTTGCATGCGTGTTCTTTGTCTCTGCGCCTCTCTCTCTCTCTCTCTCTTCTCCATCTCTGTCTGTCGGCCTATGCCTCCCTCCCTCCCTCCCTCCGTCCCTCCCCGAACTGCAAACAACAAGTTCAGTGACATCATCATGACCAAGACTTCAGATTGTTCGAAAGCAATTGTTCTAGTTGCGCTTACCTTGGCCTTTGTCGATGTTTCATTGATAGAGTCTGCAGCAACGGAAATCGTCGCGCATGTCACGCCAACCCACCAAACTTTCTATCCCACCCCCCGTCCGCCTTAAATCGTCAACCCTGCGCCCCAAACCCTAGAATCGAATCCCAAACCCCAAACCTTCAATCCTAAGGCTCTAAGGGCCCCACATTCTGAACCTTACCTAGACCCTTACACCCTACCCCTTCTTTAGGGTAACTAACTTTGTATATAAAGCATACCAGACATAAAGTTAGGTAAAGGTAACCTCAAAAAGGGGTAGGGTTTAATGGTCTAGGTAAGCGCACTCTTGTACATCCTGTCATGAGAGGCCCGAGTCCTGGCAATTCTCCGCTGCCGCGGTTCGGCGGAAGTTGCCGTGGAGCGCGGTTTGGAACTCGCGGCCCTGGGCTGCAAGGCCTGGAAAAACGGGGGGATGTAAGCCTCTGGAGCTTTGGGATTCAGAACCTAGGGGTGGGGTAAGGGGCGTAGGGTTTGGGGATGTAAAAAGTGGGACGTAAGGTTATGGATTTGGGGGTTCAGAATCTAATTAGGGGTGGAGTAAAGATGGGCAGCAGGGCACATCAGATTTTTTGCCTCACAAGTCAGAGCCCTAAACCTTAAACCTTGCCTGTCACCCTGCCGTTAGGCAATGGAGGTGACCCTGGACAGCACGGACTGGCAGGACGTTTTGTCCCAACTGAGGCTTTAGGGTTTAGGGTTTAGGTTGGGTACCGCCCCCACCCAGTAACAGTCCATATGAGGGGTCCTACTAAGGCCTATATATAACCATATTAAAGTTATTATCCAACTGTTACTGAGGAGGCTGTAGGGTTTCAGCTTTGCTAGAGGGAGGTGCCCATATTCACAACTGACAAAGGGCATGCACCTCCCCCAAAAAACACGGCTGTTTTTGGTTTGTTTCAGGCCCAACCATGCTGATGATGTGAAGGCCTCTGAAGTTGCACCCAAGAAACCTGCTGCAAAGCTCTTGGTACTTCAAGTACTTCCCTGCACGCACTTGAACAAGGCAGCCCAGTAGCTCCAAGGACAGCCATGCACCCGTACGATCTTCCAGCCCCAAGGTAATAAACCCATGTTGGTGCCAACTGCGATGTCAATTTCGGCGGAAACTGAACCGTGTCCCTGAACATCTCTGGGGAAGGCAGCGTTTGCCACGCGATGTGCTTCTGGGTGTCGGCACTGTTATGGATGATACCGCGACTTCACTTGCAACCACGGACTCTACACACTGGAGGTACGGTCTGGGGTATTGCGTGCAGTTATGTAAAGATGCCTAA
The DNA here is from genome assembly GCA_905231905.1 of Symbiodinium pilosum. NCBI lineage: Eukaryota > Dinophyceae > Suessiales > Symbiodiniaceae > Symbiodinium > Symbiodinium pilosum. Next base: position 9,836 of record CAJNIZ010010580.1, on the reverse strand, counting down.
CTCCGCAGTACACGGTTTAAGTGCATTTGTGACTACTGGTGCTATGTTGAGACAACTACATCCAGCATCCAGCTCTTTCGGATATTCCCAGCGTAGCAGCGTCAAGAAGAAATTCGATTGGTCTTTGTCTACGAGAGTCTTATTTCTTGTTTGACACGGCGCAGCTGCAGCAGCAGCAGCCGCAGCAGCAGCAGCAGCAGCAGTTTCAAGCAACCAACCCTACAAGTCCAAGTACCTAGTAATCATATTATACTTGCCCAAAACCTGTACTATAATCATTATTACCCAACTCCCAAGTACCTAAATATTGGGTACTTGGACCCTTAGGGCAAAGCAGAATCTTGGGACGTGATGCAACTGGCAGAGTCAGCCCAGGTGAAGCAGATCACTGTGGCCAAAGCCAAAGGCGCTTCTTTTGCGCTGTCACCGATTGATCCGCTGGATTTTGTGGAGGCCCCTGGAAGCTCAAAAGAGCCGAGCTCAGGTAGTTGAATTAAATGCGCGTGGCTTCAGCAAGCACGCGAGCGAAGCAGCATGGACCGTATAGGCATTAATTCCTAATCCCTCGGCCTTCAATCCGCAAGCCTTAAACCCTAAACCCTAAATCCTAAACCCTACCCAGGAGTGCCACAGGCAAGGTGTTCTGGCCATCCCATCAGCAGCGCGGCATCGAAGTTTCAGCTCGCGACCACGGATTGTTACACGCAGTTTAGGGTGGGTTTAGGGTTTAGAGGTTTATGGAGCTCTCAAACCTCCATGGGATTGAAGTTTGCCTGAGAAGGCAGGCCACGGGACCATGTGGGATGTGTTCAAATTACAGGCCTTGTAAAAGGGGGCTAAAGTAAACAAAGCCGATGTGTTTCACGGTACTATTGTTCTGCTTTGTGCATCACATTTCCTTCTGTTCGAATGCCAGACCACCGAATTCATTCCACAGCCCCAAAGCTTAGGCACTCACCAGCAATGAGTGCTGGGCCCTCCATCGACGAGGCCCAGTTCCCATTCTGGCAGGGTGTGGAATGAGAGGTACTACAGCAAGGGCAGAAGAATAAGGAGTACAGAATCCTTCCACCCTAGGTAGGGCCGGGCCTGAAATTTAGGAAGCCTTCCTTCCAGAGACCTCCCGTCTACTTTCCGGGAAGGACGAGCAACATACCCTGCGGCTCCATATCTAGAATTAGTATCTATATTGCGCTTCAAAGTTTTTAAGGAGTACCTACATTGGGCTAGTCGGAGCCCTAGCAGTATTCCTCCACCCAAAATGATCATGTGTGTGTTTTTGGCAATCTCTTTGCCAACCGGGGCTCATTGAGCTTCTTAAAGCCCGTGGTTTGACAGCGTAGGCTGCAGCCAACGGAGCCGTTCGCGCTGATTGGGCACATTTTCCATTTTGGTAGTACAAAGTTGGTCCATATTCCTGTACGCAAAGTGACCATTATGGAAAATACATTCCCTTACCTTTTCCTTCTATAGACCCGTAGGATCCTCCTTAAATTATATTGCCCCAAAGGACCTGACAAGCTTAAGATCAGCCACCACTTATAGTCCCCCTTAAGTAGATGGAATATGGCTTCGGGTATATAATAATAGGATCCCCATATACACCATAGTTTATCTACTACCACGGTACCGGTGCTATCCTTGGGAGGCACACGGCTGATCAAGCTCTTCCCTGCAGGCGAGGGGCTACTACCAGTTAAGGCTCATGGATGGAATTTTCAGATGTACGCCAAAGCTTCCCTGAGCCTAAACCCTAAACTGCCAGCCTTCTTGGCAGGTTTTCTTCGAGGTGAAGTCTGGAGAGTAGATCCCCGAAGTTTGCTGATTTGCAAGGGTTTAGGGTTAAGGGGCCTATATTGGTGCAGGATTGAAGTTGGGCTTGCCAATAACCTGAAAGCTAGGACTTCTGTGACATCTCCTCTAAGAAGAACCTTCTACGCCCTAAGAATACAGATTCTGGCTTGAGGTTTGTTGTGTAGGGTCTAAATATTGTCCCATATCTTTTCATTTTAAGTGCCAGCCGAAGGTGACTAACAAAGCGGTATTCCTCAGGGCTTAGGGCTGAGCACCAAGAAGATCTGGAGACTCGGTTGAGGGTTTAGGGTTTAGAGTTTAGAGTTCTGCAGCCGCGCTGGCTAAACATGAAGTGCTTGTAGTGTTGGGCTATATGGGGTTTCCCAAAACTTGAAAAGCGCCGCTTTGAGGAACGCATATGCAGAAGCGTCATTCCCAAAACTGTTGGATAGTAGTACCACTATTATTGCTATTACGATTAGGTACTATCACTATGACTATTACTATTAACTACGATTAATTACGATGAATTACTATTAATTACTATTCATTATGATCAATTACCCTTAATTACCATTAATTATTAATCCAACTTTCACTACTGCCCTGTTTACCGGCGAGGCCTGCTGTCGCCGGCAATCTTGAAGTCCATGCTCGACATCACCCCGCCACTCAACAGCTGAGAGTTGAGGGTGGGCAGTAGTAAAAACAAGAACTGAATAATGATAGTAATAGTGGGGTAATAGTAATAGCAATAGTATCATAATAGTAATAGTAATAGCAATAGTAATCGGAAGAGGAGTCGTAATGGGAATAGTCATGGGAATAAGAATAAGTATAAACGAGCAGTCTACAGTCTTGGCTTTGGGGTTCAGGGCGCAGGAAGGCCACTTTGAGGGTGTATGGGATGTCAAGGAGCTCTTTGAGACTGAATAATGCTGATATTAATCGGTTTAGGGTTTAGGGCTTATACATGTTTCTACTACAGTACCATTATTCCCAAGGTATCAGGTACTTAGGGTTATGCAGGAACATGTTTTGGAATTCCTTGACAACAGGGCTTCCGTAACCCCAGCCTCCCAAAATAAGGACCTTACGACCATCCTTTGACAATAATGGGCCATGGTTAATTACGGGGGAAAGGGCTAGAATCTCTGTAAGTCACATAGAAGCCAACTTTCCGTTTGGACCCTTCTACGCAAATGCTCTAAGCCCTGAGCCCTCCAACTATTCCGGGCTCCGGGAGTTATATACGGTCCCCCTTAAGTAGATAGAATATGGGGTATATGGGGACCTTGTTAGAATATACCCAAAGTTATATTCTATCTACTTAAGGGGGACTATACGCATGCAGAACTTCACCGTAAATCTGGAGTCTTCGAGCCAAAAGCCGATAAGGCTCCCTGGTCCCATAAAGCCTAAGCCCTAAACCTTCAAGTTACTAGGGGGCTACCCTAAGGGTCCAAGTACCTACTTGGGATTTGGGTAGTAGCAATTACAATACAGGTTTGGGGGAAGTATATGATGATTAGGTACTTGGACTCCTAGGGCTACTGGGAGTTTAGACTATAACCCAGACCCCTGATTAATAAACCCCTGTATAGGGATCCTCGGGGTCAAGGATCTAGGGTACAGGATTTAGAAAATGGCACAGCCGGGGGGATCAGTGCCCTCCCCAATGACTGGTGGCATTGTGGGAAAGCTTCAAAGATTCCATGTGGATTGTTCTCATTCCTTTCAGTTCCTTCACACCCTAAATCCTAATCCCTAAACCCTAAACCCTACGAAACTGACTTCTACATCTGGATGTTGTGCCGACCTTGTGCCTGCGGCCCACGCAAAGCCTAAATGTCTGCCTGTAATTACGTCCCATGCCTTTGACACTAAGCCTTCGCCCAACAGAACCCTAATATACCCCTATTAAACTATTAGAATCCCCAATGTAGCGCCATTAAAAAAAAAAACTAATGTAACCCTTCTATACTCCCTAATATAGCGCCATATATAACCCTAATATGACCCCAATATAACTCCAATAACTATCAACTTAGAGCTAAGGCATCTCGCAGAACTTGCTGCGCTTGTTGATGTTACTGTATCAACTGTCTTTTCAGACCAAGCTTGGAAAACCAAGGCTGCATGTACGCCTGACCTTGCTGCGGGGTAGGAGTATGGAGGGTTGTTCTAAAGATCCTCATAAAGAAAGGGCCATTGGGAATACACTTCCTCAAAAGGGGATCCTAACCAAACAGGGAACCTACGTTATGGCCATTTTGGGGACAGGTATTTTTGAACAGCTACCATATGTCCGCAGAAGCAACCACAACCGCACGTCATCGTACGCATGTCAATGAGGGCCTCATGCTTTTAAGCTTCAAAATCCCGCAAGCCCACGACTTAAGCTCACAGCCCTTAAATCTTCAATTTGCAACCCTTTATACAGCCTAAACCCTCTAAACCTTACGAACCCCATAAGCCCCAAACCCTAGACCTTACATGCGACAGCCCAGATAATACCCACACATCTCGTCCATGAGGCTTGGTGAGAACCTAAACATCCTACCCTCGGGTAGCGTCACGCCTGAGAATGCGAAGAAGTGGCTGGAGGTATTCATTCGAAAATCCTAAGGGTTTAGGGTTTAGTCGTGCCTCTGGTTTTGGGGGTTCTTGTCCGGGATTTGGAGTTTAGAGCTTTGGGGTTTGAGGGCTTTGGGGGGTGTACGGTTTGGGGTGTGGGGGATTTAGGCTTCAGGGATGTAGGGTTTTTTTAGGCTTCAAAGTTTAGCTGCAAGCCATAGACTAAGCCCATGATTACATTAAGGCACTCCACTGGGAATATCTTGCATTTGTTAGTAGTAGGGTTTTATCAGAGAGACACACGCGTGCAGATATGAGCTATAGTCTAAACTCCATAAAGTGGGTTATGTACGGGATTACATAGGGAAGTATTATAAAGGTTCTTGAGGGAGATACAAGGAGCCTGGACTATGGCTCATATGGAAGTAGCTTTGCCAAGCCTTCAGGTGGGGTTGAAGATCCTTGGGCCCCAACAGTAGTGCAATGAAATCCTAGAAGCCCTAAACCCCAAATCCTAGGCCCTAAATCCTGGACCGCGTCTCGTCCCCGGATTTATTGTCTACTTGGTTGCAGCAAGACACTTTCAATGGGACGTTTGATCTTGCAGAGGCTGATTCAAGTTTTTTTTTGCGTTCCCACCTCATTTTATTGGATTCGGCCACCCAGAACAACAATCACTATAAGCCCCTGCGCAAGGCCGTGTTTCCATGTTGGTTCTATGGTCTTTTCCACTTGACTGTCCGTTATTCTTATTGTTTGCGCCCCTAAAGCCTAAACCATGAGTGCTACAGCAGCTTCCATTTTCTTGTCCATTCCTCGACTGTTCCAATTACCTAGACCCTCCATCTACCCGCTATGTACCCCGAATAGGACCCAGATACCCCTATTTAACGGGTAGAAGAGTGTACCTACATTACACAGGCAGGGGCAGCTGTGATCGGCATGGGCAGCAACCTCGTTGGCAAGGCAAGCAAGTGTAGGTGTTGGGTTAGTCCTTTGGGTTTAGGGAGTTTAGTTTTTAGGGTTTAGTGACCATTTTGCGGAGGTTTCATGAATTCCTTGCAGTTCCTCTTGAGGCCTCTACACAATCCGGTTTTGGGGGTGTGTTCGGGGAATCCTTCTCGGAGAAATACTTGCAAAGGCATTGAGAGCTTGGTGATTCGGGATAGTAGGCGCGCGATTCACTTCACTTTCAGCGACCGTTCTGTGAAAGACGCTTCATGTGCAAGATCTCCAGAATACATTGAGGTCACATGGACGGGTGGTCTTGTTGAATTTGGGTGGGCCGGCTTCTACAGATACCCGGGTCATGGTTATAATGAATAGAGTCCAGGCACAAGCCAAGAGACCACCTCCTAGCTATAGTTCCCCTTAACTAGATAGAATATGGCCTTGGGTATATTATATTGAGAGCCCCATATACCCCATATTCTATCTACTTAAGGGGGGCGATACCCCTAGGACTATGTAAACAGGCCTACTCCTGCCGAGCATGAACCATACTGAGGGCTTAGAGCGTATTTTTGCCTTAGGAGGCCTGTACGTCGAGATGTAGACATCCATGTTCAGCATCTAAGAAAAGAGGCTCAAAGCTCAGGACATGTAATGTGCGTGGAATATGTTAAGGGTCTATATGGGGTGGGGCTGAGGAAGATACTAGACTTCAGGCTACATAGCGCCAGCTTGGCCGCAGAGGGGGAGATGGAAGGTTGACAATTCTTGCAGTACTCGCTGCGTATCTTCTTTGACAGACTTCAAATGTTTTCAAGAGCAAGAGCAAATCTGTTACGTCGGAGGAACCCGTCAGTCCTTAAGTCCCTGAGAAAGCTTCGAGCTCAAGAACAATCCATATGCGTCTGTATGTGGCTTGCTACCACATTTTGTGCCGTGGTTGGTGCCTTGAGCCCAACGTGCAGATCGAGGTTCCATTTGTGCAGTTTTAGCAACCCCGGCATTGGAGATGGCCTTCAGAGCTGAAGTTCAGAAGCTTCTGACTTTACACGGAGCTGCCGTACCTTTTGGCAAATTTGGTTGCTGAATATGCGCCTTGAAGTAGAGCAGTAAGTGCTCCCATGAACTTGACACCCGCCCAGGTATCTTGAATTGTGGAGCGCTCCGACCCAGAACATGAGACCCTTAACCTCAAACCCTTACACCGCCTGTTAAACCCGAAACCTTACAGCCCTAGATCCCAAACCTCTGAACCTTAAACCCGAAACCTTACAGCCCTAGACCCCAAACCCCTCAACCTTACACCTCGAAGCCGCAAATCCTGCAAGTGGAGGACGTCTCCTTCCACCCCGGAACGGAAGATTTCAACAAAGCCCGAGCTGACTGGCAAGCGACAGGTTGCTAGCCTACAGCATGGAATTATGTACACATAAATACATACATCCGTACACACTTACGTGAACAGATACACACGGAATATGGAGGGTATGTATATATATACATATAAATGTATGTGTATAACCGTTTTTGTACATAGATATATTTGTAGGATGTCTATGCCCCCACCCCCTATAGAGCTATGACGATGTTTGTATAGAGCCTCAACCCTAGTCCCTCGTTAGTTTGGCAGGCCGCGTTCGCGAGACGGTCTTGGTAGGACTGATCCTCTTATGTAGGGGTTTCCCAAAATCATGGGTACCTTTTTGGGGGTCCAAATAATAAGGACTATAGTATTTTGGGGTCTATATTGGGGTCCCCTAATTTTGGGAAACTACCATATAGGTAGAATGCCGCGGGCGACTAGTGCATCTGGGCTTTGCAGAAGATATTGTCTGCCTAGCTGAGGAGGCCCTGACCCGTAAGCCCCTAAACGCTAAATCACGTGACTTAAGATTGCAGTCGGTCAGGGCTCCCAGCGCCTTGAGAATTCTTCGATGGCACGTTGTGAGTTTGGCGTTTCAGGGTTTAGGGTTTAGGGGTGTAGGGATTTAGAGTTTATTAATTTTCGATCTAGGGCTTTTATGCCTTTTTCTTGTTTGTACCGGATGCTGAAATGTTGTGACGGTGGAGCTTCAGATCTTGCGTCTTTTGAGTGCCCAACACTTGAAGGATAAGGTTGAAGCTGTGGAGATTCGCGTGTAGCTATCAGGTTTGCATGAGGTTTAATAATACGAGTAATACTAGTACTACTAACAATCGTAGTAATAAGAATACGACTACTACTAGTAATGGGTCAATGTGCATTCGACTGAATCATTGGCCCCAGGATCCTCATTCGAATTGCTCCGAAACCCCTAAATTCCAAAGCCTACCCTAAACCCTAAACCCTATTACACCAACCCAGGCTCTGGGGTTTATGTACAAGGGTTCCCGCGTCATGAAGCACCACACCTGACCCAAGACAGTCTGCTACGTGGAGGTCGCAGCACGGCAGAGAAGGTGTTCAAGGAGCTTGTGGCAGTGTGACGGCGCACAACCTGGAAAAAGCGTTTCACTATAGCGCCAGTATATATATTTATACACATATTTATTTAGATACACCATTACAGTGTAGGATTTTCTATTCCCATGATCCTTTTAGAATATATTCCCAGATTCCCTAACCCTAAACCGTAAAGCTGTTCAGCGGCTTACTGGCTTAGCCGTGTCAGCAATGATGCGGGCTGAAAGGCATCTGCAGGCAATGCCTTTTTTGGAGCTGTCAGCTGCAAATTCCCCACCTGCAAAGGCGCCAAGCTCATAGTACAGTCCTCGCATGGGAGTTTCTCTAAAATTACCCCATTGTTGATCCTTCATGGTTAATCGCCCTGCGATCCCCAAACATCCCCATAGCCCTAAGCCCAAATCCTGAGCCCCAACGGACCTTGAGAAGCCTTAGTAAGTTGAAGTGGCAGGCAGGCTCCAAGACCAACTTTTCTGACCTTAGACGGCAGCCTGTTTAGGGTTTAGGGTCCAAGGGTTCCGGGTCTTAGGGGTTCTAGAGTTTGGGGTTTAGGTTTCATGGGTTAAGGGTTTAGGTTTCAGGGTTCCCGGGCAACATACTCTCTTAGACTATAATGGCACTATCTTGGATCATTAAGGCGCTCGTGGGGGATCATCGTTAGTTCCCGAAGCCAGGCCCCCAAGCCTTCTGAAGTAGAGGATTGGGTTTGCCTAGCATGCCACACTCTTTGGCATAGGCCCTCCTAAACCCTAAGCCCAAAAACCCTACCCTACACCGTGTGAACCCTGTAAGCTCCAAACCCTAAACCCCAAAGCTCCAAGCCCTACCTGGTTTTTTTGAGATGTACCGTACGAAAATAGAGGACCAAACATGACAACACCCTGAACAGGAAGGACATCCAGGGTACATGTAAACCCCAAACCCTCAATCCTAAACTCGAGGCCCGAAGTCCTGAACCCTAAATCCTAAACCCTAAGCCCTAAATCCTAAATCCTAAGCCCTGAATCCTAAATCCTAACCCTAACTCCTTCAACATCTTGGGAGCAGGCATGGCTCAAGGACCATCAGCCAAGTCACAAGCTCCATTCCCGAGCAACCCTCAACCTCCTCGACCGAAGCAGCAAGGATACAAGTAGAGGTATAGGGTTTCAGGTTTAGGGTTTAGGCTTTGGGGGTTAGGGTTTGGGGTTTAGGAATTTAGGGGTTTAGTGTTTAGGGTGGTCTAAACTCCTTAAAGGGGGTTGTGTAGGGGATTATATAGGGGACTATTATAGAACTATAGGCGTTATCAAGGGGCATACTGGGAGTTTAGTTTAGACTATAGCTCAAGTGGAGGTATAGCGTACTTACGGTTATGCTGGATGTAGCCCAGCAACAGTGAGGTAGACACCTTCTTGTGCACACCCCAAAGCAACCTCAGACCCCCCAAAAAGGTCAAGATACCTTAGTTGTAGTAGGTACAAAGCCCTCTTTGAGTAAGCACATTGGTTACTCCAGGTCTTGGGTGGGTTAGGGCCGGGACTGCAACACTGACAAAGCCTTCGATCAGACAGCGAGCTTTACACGCGGCCAGCAAGCCATGGGCATTTCAAAGCCTGTTAAGCAATGTAAGACACTCGAACCCAATTTAGCAAATTTAGCGCTCGAGAATGGCTCCATGTCTGGTACAGCCGTGGACCCGTAAGTGAGCGGTGAAGAGATGACAGAAGATGAGCTTGAAGAAGCTGAGATGCATGGTTTGGGGTTTACAGGGATGCAGGTCGAGTTGAAGGGTTTAGGGTATACGGGGGGGGGGGGGGGGGGGNNGGGGTGCTGTTCGAGTTCACTGTTTTGAGAGTTTAGGAGAGATGTGTGTCGTTGTAGGTTCAAGTTGGTTCAAGCGTGTACTTGTAGTTGTACTTCAAACCCAAGTATAGCCGAGGGACCCATGCTAGGGCGATGTCAACCTGCTGTCTGAGTTGAAGGTTTAAGCAGGTTCCAACCACATTGATATTCCAAGTAATCAAATCGCTTCCATTATCTTGGGTCAATGTTCCCTTGAAGCAAGTTTTTGGGGGGTTAAGGGTTTAGG
>CAJNIZ010010578.1:0-12011 GCA_905231905.1 Symbiodinium pilosum | reverse complement strand
CACACAGCAGAAGGTCACAGTCTTACAGCATTTCACGTAGGAAGTCAGGACGTGACATGTTTAGATTCCATCAAGCACATGGCGTTGATGAACGTGGACAAAGCTTCGGTCAGCGTGGTGGCAATCCTGGTCTTCCTGCCCTTGGTGATGACCCTGGTAGTTTGCCTCGCGGATCTGAAGTTTCTTCGTCCGCCAATTCAAAGGCACCTCCGACTCCCTTCTCGGCTTTTGCTCAATGTCTCGATCTGGATTCTGACGATGGCAGTTCCAGTGAGCGCCTCAGAGACCGGAGACCAAAACGAAGACGACACGTTTCTGCCAGAAGCAGGATATCTTCAGAGTCGAAGAAAATCTTGGCCAAATGGATTCGGAAGTACAACAGTGATCAACGAGATGCTCAGCCAGTCCCACAAGTTCCATTGGCACCCCAACAAGTTCCTCAAGGACAAAGTGGCCAGCGTCATGCGCAAGAGCAAGTCTGTGTGTTTCCCCAATGGACGTCGCTATCGCCGACTCACATGTGGCATGGTACGCAGTAACCCTGGAAGAGTACGAAGGCTTAGCGTTGCAGAAGCAGTTCAAGGAGGCCGCAGACCTTGTCGTCAATGCGGTCCCCCTGAACTTGGTTAGGCCATTCGGGGTGGACCCGCAAAGATGGCTGATGATCGAGAGTGAAGAGTTCATGAAGCTGATGACTATGTCGACTACATGTTCGAAGTGAGCCATTTGTGATTGTAAGATTGCATGTGGTGTTTACATCCTAATTTGCAGCAAGGAACGCATTTTGCATGTTCACAGTTCAGTGTGCAGCATTTTGGACGTGTACAAGTGTTGTGCGATGCCATAACATTTCTTGTCCTGTGAAGTTTTGCTGAGCTGTCTCTAGACCAAGAAAAGGCCCTCAAGATGGCCAGACAGCAAGCTGTCAAGAGAGGCGGCGAAGAGTAATGGACCGCAAGAAGTCCCCCGCCTTCTAGTATGCGTACTTGTTTTGCAGTCGTATTGAGAAGTGGTAAGATTCGAAGTCGTTCAACTTTTCCAAAGTGAAATTTGAAGCAAAGGGACGACTCTTTTGGTTGATTGGACCAGTTAGCGTTCAGTCATGTGACGTTTTGAGCTCTGCCAGAAGCTTATTGCGTTAGGCGAGGAATTTTCTGGTTTCTCCAATGTCCAATGTTGAAGTGATCGTTCACTCAAATCGTGAACTATCAAAGGGGGTAACAACATTTGAGAGAATCCACTTTGGCATGTAAAGGATATATGTCATGTGGATTGTTGGTCCCCAACTTTTGTTGTTTTCCAGCTAGCTGAGACTGCGTAGCTACACCAAGGCTCAAAGTGAGTTGCAAAAGAAACCTGACTTTGTTTTGGGTTTGAGTTTTTATTATCGAAGAGGGCGCAGCAGGGATCGACCTCGATGCACTCCATCAAGAAGAGCTGGCAAAAGACACAACCAAGCATGTTGATGCGTATAGAGAACCAGATGATTACAGCAACGAGTGCGTCACGGTTTCATCAATCAAGCACCCAGCCTCCGGCGTTGTGCCTCAACACGGAAGAGATCTCCAAGATGTTTGATGAGATCATGGGATATCTTATCTTCCAGCGCAAGGACATGCTGGATGATTTCCTGTCACTCAGCTTTTCGGAGATGAAGTCCAGGATGGACGAAAGGAGAACACCGTTCACGAGAAGACAGTTCTTTTGTCCGGCCTACATAGCGGAGGATACAATGCTGCCCCGCGCCCCCACAAAAGAAGAATACTTGGAGTGGGCAACAGGCGATGGGAGAAGAGCCTACCAAGCAGAGCGCGAGCAATGGATGTGGGAACGTTGGTTTCAGAAAGGGGGTTCGTCCCTCTTACTCTGTGACAACCTGGAACATTGCTACGAGGCGATTCGCGCACACTCAATGATCTGGAAGCTCTATCTTTGGGCTTACACCACGATCAATGTAAATGAATTCCTCACGCCCTTCATCGCAGTCAACTCTGATGGAGTGCGCACAATCTGTCCAAACTCAGGTGAGGGTCACAGGGGATTGATTATCTCGCGTCTTCGACTGCTTTACTCCACCGCGCTAGGAATTAAGAAGTTCCGCTCTATGTGGCTTACAAGAACATGCCCTCCGAGGTCATCAAGGATGGTGTGTACCACATTTGCATTGAGGGACTTCTCGAGGCACAACAGAAACGCGAGCGCCCGAACCCCGAGGCTTTGTTCATCTGTCAACACATGGGCGCGCAATTCAATAAGGAGTACCAGGCTCGGTACGTGAAGATCATTGTGACCACGATCAATGGTCAGCTTACCAACAAGAAGAATCGTGAGAATGTAGAGGATTGGAGGAAGAAGGCAAGAACTACGTTGTTTCAAGCAAGGTTGCAAGCACTAAAGAACCAGGTACAATCTGGCAGTCGGTACGACCCTACCTTCGAACCGTCTACATCCTCATTTGATGTCATGGGTTGATTCGGTGACAATGGAGTCACAATGCCGTATGCCTGAGTCTCATCGCCATTTTGGTGTGTCAGAGACTGAGTTTTGCACTCAGGGTTTGTCCCGGTGCCGCATGAGAATGTGTTGGAGCACCCTTGTGCAGGTGAGCGTTAAGAAGTGTCAATGCTAGGCAGTTGCAGAGCACGCTAGGCATGTAGTCACTTCAAGCATCAAGCACTTTCAGGCGTGTGGAAAAGTGTAGGTCCCTGCTGCCTTGAGGGTTCATGGGCCTCTGAACTCCTCAGCATCAAGCTGCAGTGCTATGTCAGCTCCAAGCCAACATCAGGTTAGGAGCCCAAGTGAGCTGGCGCCTGGACTCCGCTCAGGTGTTTTGGAGGGTGAAGTGAATGGGCCTTCTTATGGCTCAACTGAGGTGGCCAGTTCTCAGTCAGGCCAGGATCCTCAGTCAGTGCTTGTGAATGGTGTTGGTGCTAGCGAAGCTCTTACTAGTTCGGCTGCGAGTCGCGCACACAACGCACAGACACGCATGCACAGCACATACAGAGCCATCAACCTCCAGCACAGCAACAACCCATACAAGCCGCAGCCGCTGCAGCAACTGGAGTGCCGTTTCCATCTGTAATGGAGCAAGTACATCAGCAAGTGACTGTGGGAGAAGTGTCGTTCTCTCCCCCAGAAGATCTACCCGCTCCTGATGGAGATCCTTCTTCTAGTGCTCAGGGGCATCCAATGTGGGTCCTACGTTTGGGTGAGTTTCTTCAGCGTCGGGTTAATCAAGCTGGCGCTATTATGAGCCCCCTTTTGGATGCAAGAACCTCAAGATCCACCCAAGCTCCGGCACGGCCCCCTTTGATGCCTCCTAGGAGTTGGTCTGGTGGATACTAGCAGGGCTTGTTCTCGCCGGAGGCGGAAAGGACTATGCAGCAATGGGCTTCCCAAGCTCCCCTACTTCATGGCCCTCCACCTCAACATGGTAGTGAGTCATCTACAGGGTCTCTCACTCGGGAACAAGTGCTACTTGAGGTTCAGCGGCAGGTTTCGAAGGAGATGCAAGTATTCACTCAGCAACGGACTGCACTTGAAATGGAGAATCAAAGACTTCGTGAAGCCCTAAATCGAAGTCAACAAGCCCAGCATGCCCAGGTGATGGGTCATCAAGAAGGACGTGTGCTTGGCAATTCAGCAGGACCTCAGGGAAACGCGTTTTCTGGAGTTGTAGGGGATCGTGGAGGTAATCCTGTTGGACCTGGCCCACAAGCTTCTGTAAGTGCAGGGGATCCTCTTGGTAGGCAACCAGATCCTAAAGGGCATGAGTATGATCCTGCTTCAGAACTTGAGCGTTCTGGTGTACATCAACGGGATCCAGGGGCTGCTCGTGAAGCATTTTTAGTACGTGATGGTGCTCCTGGGGAAGTTCCTGGTAGCTTTGTCGGTCCAAGAAAAGATCCTTTGGGAGTACTTGGGGGGCAAGAACGGCAGCCTTTCTTGGGTACTCCGGGTGGCGGAGGACGGACTGAGACGGAGCAGGAAAATCAAAGGGACGCACCCTGTGGCTCAGCAGGAGAAGGGCCTCAAGGAGGTTCTTTTCGAGCTTCAGATCCTTTTGGACTTTTGGTTCAAGGAATGGCGCAGCTGCAAAGTGCTGTGTCTGAAAGTTTGAGGTCAAAGAGCAAAGACGTGGAGATTGTGAGGCCTGGGATTGCAGAGCTTCCAAGGCTGGCCGAGCTGTCCGAGAACTCGGCAATTGATGTGGGAGACTGGTTGCATGGGCTCCAAAACCACATGGGCGACTTGTCGAATGGCAGTGGTGACTGGTGGAAGGAGGTGATGCTTTCCCTGGCTGCCTACTACGATGCGTATACTCGGGCCTCTCATGTTGGGAAGCTGGCGCTTAGACCTGAAGATTACGAGACTCCTGAGCTCAAGGATCCCAAATGGTCTCGAGTTGACAAACGGGCAGCGTCCATGCTCCTTGCCAGTGTTCCTGAAGGGGTTCGAGATGAAATCCTGGCCTCCAGACTGAATGGCTCGTTGGCTTTGCTTTCGCGAGTGGTGGTGCTTTTCCGGCCAGGGTCTGTGGTGGAGAGGCAGCAGATTCTTGCGTCCCTCGAGAATCCTCCACAGGCCAACAATGCCACTGAGGCGGTCAACTCGCTAAGGCGCTGGGCTCGGTGGATGGCTCGGGCTACAGATCTTGGAATCCAGCGTCCTGATCCTAGTGTGCTACTACGTGGCTTGGATTCTTTGTGCAAGAGACCGCTACAAGACTCTCCTGAGATCTCTTTCCGCATCAACATGCTTCGATACAACTTGGAGTCGATGTGAGGCCAACGGAGAAAGGTGTGAAGGACCTTCACCAAGCCCTGGTCTCTGAGTTTGAGCAGATTGCCTATCGAGGATCCACCGCTAGCAGTTCCAAGGTTCCGTTTGTGAAGGCTGTGACTACAACTCCGGGACCACCTCCAGCTAAGGCTTCGTCAGATGGTGGATCTCCTCCCTCGCCAGCAAAGGCCAAGGGAAAGGCGTCGTGCAAGTACTTTCTTTCAGATCAAGGCTGCTCAAAAGGCAAGGCGTGTACTTGGTCCCATGCGTTTACTCGGAAGGAGAAGCAGGGCAGGTGCTGGTCGTGTGGAAGTCCTCAGCATCAACAAGGGACATGTCCAGTGCGAGGTGAAGGGAGTCCCGCAGGGAAGGCCAAGGCCAATGTTCCAAAGGCTCCTCCAATGGCAGCGGTAGCTATGACAGCAGGCTCTGGAACTGCCAACTTTGAGGGCCTTGCGGCTCTCCCGATGGCTAGTTCTCCGGTTCCTCCAGGTCTTGCGGCCGTTGCGACAACCTCCGGTACTACAAGTTCAGCACCAGCCATGAAAATGCCAGAGACTGAAGTTAAGCGGCTTCTTAAGGAGGCGAACGCCATGTTGAAGGAGATGAGGCAGCTGAAGATGCTGGCACTGTCCTCCACTCAGGTTGAGAATATGGCGGTTGGTTATGGATGTCACCCAGGTACTGGTCGTACTGGAGTTTGTTGGACTCTGGAGCTTCGCACCCCTTTCGCGTGGCCACCGAGGAGGAGATTGAGAAGGCTACGAAAGTCAAGGTGCAGTTGGCGGATGGAGCGGAGGTGGTGTTGGCGCAGAACAAGGCTGGCACTTTGTTGGCAAGGCCTTCAAGAGAAGGGGATGCTGCTACTCCGATTGTGCCTTTGGGCTCTCTTGTCCAAGATCTTGGGTGTGATGTTTCTTGGTCTCGGCGTCGTGGACTGGAAATCAGACACCCTGAGCATGGGGTGATTCGCCCCAAAGTTGTGGGCCCATGTCCAGTTGTGGGAGAAGCCTGTGCACTTGACTTGATTAAGGAGTTGGA
The DNA here is from genome assembly GCA_905231905.1 of Symbiodinium pilosum. Taxonomy (NCBI): domain Eukaryota; class Dinophyceae; order Suessiales; family Symbiodiniaceae; genus Symbiodinium; species Symbiodinium pilosum. The sequence goes on along the minus strand of CAJNIZ010010578.1, from coordinate 6,188 downwards.
GGACTTGAAGCTTTCAGCTCTTCAGACTTCGACGGCCTCTATGGCAAGGGCAATTTGGACTTGGGATCAAGAAGAGGCTTGGTCCCAGCACTTGGACACCTTCCTGTTGACTGGGTCGCGGGCTGCTCAGCTTCAGGCTTTGTCGGCAGAAGATTCGCCCTTTCGGAGTATCAGCCAAGCAGACAAGGCGTGCCTAGCGGAAGGTGTGGATTTGTCTTCACGTGCTGGCTGGGACTACTTGAAGGCCTTCCCGGTCTCTCGACAAAGGAGAAAGCGGCTGATGTCCTTGCCCTGGGTGGTCCAACTTGTATGCCGGAAATGGCAAGGGAGTGGATCCTGTGCTAAGGGACTTGGAGGACAATTCCGTTCTTCTGGAGATTGACATCACGAGGTCTTTGTCCTACGACCTGCATAAGATGAGTGGTGTGTACCGTGGCCTTTTATGGGGAGCGGCGACAGGTCGGATTGCTGGCCTTGTGGGATCGCCTCCGTGTCGAGGGGAACGTGATGTTCAGCTCGTTCTTAAGCAGATGTGGCTCACCACGGTTGCCAAGGCCGCTAGAAGTACTCAAGGGGGATTTCCTTTGTTCACGATGCTTGAGGGTCGCAAGTTTTTCGAGACCATCAAGGGCAAGGATGGACGATGTTGGGATCCTCTTCGGGGAATGTGGCCGGCTTTTTTGTGGAGCAGATGTGCTTAGAAGAGGTTGGAGAAGTTATGGCAACAAACCTTGACTTTGTCCTCCCCTTGGAGATCACCACTGGAAAGAACGCTGCGTGGACGCATGGCTTCAAGTTGGCAGTTTTTGAGGCGATCAAGCGATGGAAAGCGGAGCCGGAAGCTCTTCAAGTTGCCAAATGGGCCAAAAAGATTGATGTTAAGGGCTTCCTTGAGTCGTTCAGTGACAAGGATTTGAAGATGTGGCGGGCTCATGTCCGCAACAACCATCGCCCCTACAACACAGGAACTGCAAGACATGCGTCTCCAGCTCGGGCGTTGGTAGACTTCACAAGCGAATAAAGCATCCAAGTGCGCATTGCCTGAGCCTGGACATTGCAGGTCCCTTCAGAGTGAGAGCTTCGGATCCTGACCATACAGACTACAGGTACATGTTAGTTGGTGCATATACGTATCCTCGACTTGAAATGAAGGCTGCTGGCTCACCAAAGAAGGGCAAGGGCAAGGGCGCGCGACCAGACGGTGGGCATCCAGGAGATCCACGACCAGACAGTGGGCATCCGGGAGATCCACGACCAGACGGTGGGCATCCAGGAGATCCACGACCAGACGGTGGGCATCCAGGAGATCCGCGACCAGACGGTGGGCATCCGGGAGATCCACGACCAGACGGTGGGCATCCAGGAGATCCACGACCAGACGGTGGGCATCGGTGGAGGCCGAGAAGACGATCCGGATCATGACGATCTCCTTCAGGCTTTACTGGTTGATGAAGGGCCCCATGCTGGGGCAGCTGAACGTGACGAAGGTGATCTGTTTGAGGAGGAGCCTGAGGATGAGTTTCCGGACTTTGAGGAGTCAGACCTGAGAGGCCTTTCCCAGGAGGAGTTCGAGAAGATCTTCCGTGAAGTTGGAGATGGTCTCGAGTTTGACACCTTTTATGTATCTCGTCCGCTGAGATCTAGAACTTCGTCGGAGGTGTACTCAGCTGTGCAGGAGTTGTTTTTGACATTGAAGGCGGAGGGCTTGCCCATAGCTAGAGTTCATGCTGATCGAGCACGTGAACTGCGCACGGTACCGCTGAGGAGATGGCTACTTGAGAGAGGAGCGTTGTGCACATATACCGAGGGTCAAGCTCCTCAGGCAAACGGCAGAGCTGAAAGTGCCGTCAAGTGGGTCAAGGCGCAGGCGCGCAAGCTCCTGACTGCTTCGGCGCTTCCAAGATCGTGCTGGGCTATGGCGGCTGTTTATGCCACATGGGCCAGGAGAGAAACCCAGCTTGGACGGGGACAAGAAGTCCTTCCTTTCGGAACCCCTGTGCATGTCCGCTCAAAAGTCTATGGAGCTGGCGGACGCTATGACTTGAACTTGAGATGGAGATATGGGCGTTATGTGGGGCCCAGTTTGGATGTTCGTGGAGGGCATGTGGTTTTGTTTGAGGATGGCTCCTTTCTCACTTCAGCGCATTTGAGGCCTCACCTTGTGGACTCTGACAAGATCGTTGACCTTGGCAAGTATGAAGCTCTTGTCATGACACCAGCGCGGCGACTTCGAAGTAAGATGTCTCTGGAAGAGCGTGTGGAGTTTGATCCCTTGGATGCGGACGTTGGCGACCATGATCCCGAACGACTTCTTGTCACAGTCCCGTCCGGCGTGTCCACATCCAAACCACCCTCCTTAAAGGCCGAAAGCGGAGCAATCATACTCTTCCCAACGTTGTGAACATCCTTATGACCTTTTGCTTGAATGTTAACGTTGATGGCCACGGAGGTAAACTCATGATTCGGAGCAATCTGCTTCGCATACTTGACAAAGACTCTTGTTGACATAGGAAAGGCCAATGTTGACTTCTTCACCCCAACAACACCTCCATGGACAAATGCACCTGAAGACCAAATTTTCTGGGCCTCCTCTACAACTCCAAACCGCTTGGGAATGAGTGAAGTGCCAGGAAGCATGTGTGCAAGTACTTCCAACTGCTCTGGCTCAAGATGCTCTTCTCGAAGAAGGCCTAAGGCATACTGCTCCGCAGGATTTCAAGAAGGCCCTGTTTTCTTCAGTCCGAAACATATGCATACAACGAGGCCTTGGTCAAGTGGCAATCGCGTGGTCCTTGTGGCTTACTCTGTCTCTGTTAGAGACAGTGGCAAGCTGAAGGTGGATGATATTGCTGCTCTCCGTGATATGGGGTTTTCAGTGGACTCCCCACTTGTCAAGGCCAGACTTGGTTGAGGAAGCTCCAGCCTTGAGGACATTGCGTGTAGGCCTTGTGGGCAGAGTTAGTCCTGTGGAGTTTTCGCCTTCAGTGGATGCGCAAGCTACTGAAGATGCTCCAGCTGAAGATTTTGTGACTGGGGAGGAGCCTGACTCGGCTGTCCCTCAAGGTGGAAGACGGGGCAAGGCTCAGCAGCCCTCAGCGCCTTTGGAGCATGTGCGTCAGGATCTTGATCTTGTGTTTTTGAAGACCTTGAAGAAAGGGCTGCCCGGCTTAGAGATTTGCTTGAGGAGGAGGAGATCTTGAGTGAAGAGTACCGCAGAGTCGGAGATGAAGCTCGGCGGCATCTTGGGGATGCTCGAGACCAAGTGGCTCAGTACTTAGAGGATGTGCATGCTCGTTTTGCCCATGTGGAAAGGCTTAAAGCTTTGACGTGCTTGAGGGCCATGCGGGCGTCTTCTTCTTCGTCTGGCAATGAGCTGGAGCAGGAGCCGAGCTATGAGAAGCTTTTAGACTCTTTGGAGGATGATCTTCAGGTGGTTCACACAGTGCCACTCCCTCAGGTTCGTGAAGTGTTGGTCCGTTGGGAAGCGGCGATTCGCAAAGAGGTTGAGAACCTCTTGGCCACCGGAACTGTTCGACAGGTTCCTGTGTCAGAGCTACGAGCGCTTGAGCAGAAGGGCCTTGTCACTGTTGCTCCGGCAAAGAGCGTCTTCACCTTGAAGCCTCCAGCTACTCATGGTTCCAAGTACAAAAGGAAATGCCGCTTGGTGATTTGCGGCAACTTTCTTGCTGATGAAGGTAAGGAGGAAGCCTTTATGCTTGAGGGGTCAATACCGACTCTTTAAGGCTAGCGCTGGTGTTGGCTGCCTCTAAGCAATGGCTGGCGGCGGTCTCTGACATTACAGGAGCCTTCCTACTTGCCCCTTGGCCAGATCACCTCCCTCGTTACGGCATCTATCCTTCAAGAATTGTTCGAGATGCCCAGGTGGTTGAAGATGTTGGATGGCTACTTGAGCGGCCGTTGTATGGCCTAAGAGAGAGTCCATCAGTGTGGGCGGCGTACCGTGATGCCCAACTAAAAGGAGCTCGCATCGTTGTGGACGCTTTGGTTCTGATCCTGAGACCTACGTTTTCGGAGACGGAGCTATGGATGGTCCTTGATGAGTCAAGCGGTGAGTTGCTTGGCTTGGTGGTCACGTATGTCGACGACATCCTGTACTTAGGGGAGCTTTACATCATCAATGCCCTGCACTCTTTTGTTGTGGAGAAGTGGCCAGCGAGTCCCTTGGAGTGGGTAAAAGATAAGCTTGCCGTGAGGTACCTGGGAGTGGAGATTCTTTGGGAGCCCGGGGCTAAAAGCTTCAGCATTAGCCAAGCAGCATACATAGCAGACATACTGCGCGCACATAACCTTCACGACGCACACAGCACGCTGTTACCTGTTCCGAGAGAGTGGGTCGAAGCTGCTGAAGCCGAGTTAGAGGATGTGGAGGCGGATATCAATGGGTCTGTCCTGCGAAGTGCTCAGAGAGCAGTTGGCGAGGCGTTGTGGCTGGCGACAAAGTCAAGACCAGACATCTTGTTCGTGGTGAATCACATGGCAAGTGTTGTGTCGAAACGTCCTGCGTATGTTTTAAGGGTGAGTCAGCGAGTGCTTTCATACTTGTCTGGCACAAGCAACTTGAAGCTGATGCTTGGCCCCCGAAGTGCTAGCCCTGGAGAACTTGTCTGCTACACAGACGCTTCGTATGCTCCTTTTGGTCAGAGGCCCTTTGGAGCAGCCGTGGTAACCCTGGAAGGAAGCCCGGTGGCTGGAAAGCAGGTCGACAGAGTTTTGTCACCCTTTCGGTTATGGAGGCAGAGCTCTATGCTGCTACCCAAGGCTGTGTTTTGTTGGAGTCCGTTTCTTCAGTGCTTGAAGAAGTTTACCCTGGAAAATACAGCAAGGTTTTGGCCATTGACAATACAAGCGCGGTAGCCATGTGCAATGAAGGGCCTGGCAGCCAGAGAACACGACATTTGAAGATCAGGGCTTCCTATATCAGGGAGTCAGTGAATGAAGGGCGGCTGACCATACGTCACACTCCAGGCGATCTGCAGCTGGCAGACCTTGCAACCAAGCTTCAGCCAAAGGTGAGACTTTGGAGGCTTCTGAGTTTGTGGGGTTTTGTTGGAGATCGTTTGACAGAGATGCTGAATGCTTTCAAGACCAAGCTTTTGTCTGTGGTGGTGGCTCTTTCGGTGTTGTTGGTGCCTGTAACTGGGACTTCTGCTGAGAAAAAGGAGCCCTTGGCGGCGACAGGCTGGGAAGAGTTGGCGTTTCTGCTTGTGTTGACATGTGTGGCGGTGATTGGCGTTTGGGAAGCTGGAAAGGCAGGATACAGAGCGTTACAAAGAAGCTTAAAAGGCTCAAGGAGGGCTCAAAAGATGAGACGTGTCTCAGACCTGGCCGCGGCTGCCGCGAAGAGAGAGGTAGCGTCACAAGCCGGGATGAGTCTTGTTTCTGAAGGGTCCTCGAGCCTTAGGCCAGCTTCGGTAGCAGCCTCGTCTTCAACACCTCAGCTTCGGAGGAGGCGGGTTGAGTCCCGGTCTGCTTCTCCTTTAGCGAGAGGATCTCTTCAAGATGTTGCTGCTCAGCGTGATATTACTCCGCCGAGACGACGAGTTCCTGCAGAGGAAGATGTGTCGCCTTCTCCCGGAGCACAAAGCTCAGTGTCGGGAGGACTGGAAGATCTTCAAGAAAGGTCCCGTGTAGTGAAAGATGTCTTGAAGTTGCTGTCTTGCGAAGAGCTCAAGGCAGCTTTGAGAAGCCAAGGCTACCTTACAAGTGGCCTTAAGGAAGACCTGATTGTCAGGCTTGCGCCAGTGTTTGATCCTTCGTCGGAGAGAAGCAATCTTCCGACTTTGAGACAGCTCAAGTTTGTGTTGTGGCTCTGGAGGGAGAAGGGTCTTCAGCGAAGGTGCCATTTGAGGTGGACCGACGTGTTCACCAAGATCTCGACATCTCAGTTCTTGCATCTGTGGAAAGATGCTCCTAAGGTGTGATGCTGTTGCCTTGTGTTCCAGTTGTACAGAGCCGTATGACTGAAGTCTCCTAGGAAATGAACCTTGTGCTTCCATGGAGAGGCTCACCTTGGCAGTGTAGCTTGCCGCTGAAAGCGTGAGCTAAGGAGGAGTGTTGGAGCACCCTTGTGCAGGTGAGCGTTAATGTTTGCAGCCATGGTGGCTGAGCCAGTGAAGTGTCAATGCTAGGCAGTTGCAGAGCGCGCTAGGCATGTAGTCACTTCAAGC
>CAJNIZ010010577.1:0-12013 GCA_905231905.1 Symbiodinium pilosum | reverse complement strand
TGGCCCGCATTTTTTACTGTACCCGTCGAAATCTTCGATGACAGTGTGTTCACGTTGGCATCTCTTGGAGCCATGGGCCAGGTAAGGCTCGCAAAGCAGGCCTTCGAGAACTAACCAGTACCCTGCGTTGGAAGCACTTCGTTGTCATTTCTTTCTGTTTTCTAATGCCGCCTGCCCCATATTCATATTGGCAATTTAAGCAAACATCGGCTAGTAGTAGTAGTAGTAGTAGTAGTAGTAGTAGTAGTCGTAGCAGCAGTAGCAGCGAAAAAATGCCACACACGGCCCTATCAGTCCGTAGATTTTTCTGCCTTTTTACCTTCGCCGCCATGCAAAAATGCAGTACATTGCAAGTGTGTACGTTCACCAGAGCATCTATGCCAGAATCGCAATAGCGTTTGCGTTCCACGCGCATACGTTTTACCACGGCATCCATGCCCAAACCATAACAACGTTCGTATGCCAAGATCATACGTTTACTAGAACATCCACGCTGACCCCCTGCAGTTCGAATAGATACTTAAGGCGCTCCATCCATAATTTCTTAGTTTCTCCACAAGAATGTATGTCCGTCCAAGGATACCAACTAATTATGCTAGCAGGAACCTTTTGCCGCCAAAAAGCTCAAAATCGGTGGCCCCCGCAGTATTTTGAGCACTCCGTGGCTAAACGCACTATGATTTGCACATCACGAAAATCCCAACAATACAAAACGCAGAGAAAGCTGTCGATTTTGAATGTATCGCAAATGTAACATGTTCGAGAAAAGGCACGACCCAATATGGCCGCGTGTCGCTAGCAGTAACAGTGGCAGTAGCCGTAGCTGTAGCGGTTACTGTAGCGGTGGCGGTAGCAGTAGCAGTAGCGGTAGAGGTAGCGGTAGCAGTAGCGGTAGCTCTAGCAACAGTAAGAATAGTAGTAGTAGTAGTAGTAGTAGTAGAAGACGACGCGTTTTGAAGTTTGGGTGGTTCGCCCCACACCACGCAAAACAGCAAGGAAACATTGGCAGGGCGGTATTCTCAGGCTCGGCGTGTGCTGATTTCATCCCACACAATGAGCTGTAGTCTAATCTCATAGTATCCCTCTTAGTAACCCCTCGACCCCCCCCTTTAAGGAGTTTTTAGACTATAGCTCAAATGGACAACTTGCAGCTGAAAATCCAGCCCTCTGCAACTATTGGCGTGGTCAGATCGGTGGCCGTTACGCTGACGCTACATAGACATGTCCGAGAGGTGGTGCTTGGCATGATGTTTCTAAACCCTAAATCCCAAGTACTAAATCCAAAATCCTAAACATTAAATCCTAAACCCTAAATCCTAAACCGCAAGTTGACAGGGATTCCCTTTTCCATGTGATTCTGCATCTCAACGCGGCACAACCTTAGCTATTACCTCTACATATCTCCCTGCATACCCCTAGTCTCGCTCAATTATATCCCTATAAACCCCTATATGAGCTATGGCCTTAACTGCAAGTATCCCCCTTAATAACCCCTGTAATACTCCCTAGATAATCCCCCCCTTTAAGGAGTTTAGACCCTAAACCCTGAACCCCTAAACCCTCTATAATCTCCAATAAAATGCCGTTTAAGGAGTTTAAAGCCAAACCCTAAACCCCTAAACCTTCTATAATCCCCTATAAACTGCCTTTTAAGGAGTTTAGACTATGGCCCAGATGGTAGTTTCCCTAAATAAGGGGACCCCGATATAGACCCCAATATACTATAATCCTTATTATGGGGACCCCTGAAATGGTACCTCTAATTTTGGGAAACCCAAACCCCTATATAACCATAGTTTCCATTTCATTTTCCATTTTCTTTTCCACTTGATTCTGCACTATTAGGGTGTAAATATATATTTTTTTTTGTGAGGGTGTGGGGGGGGGGAAGGGGGGAAATCCCCATATACTCCCCATGCAGAAGCCTGTCCCCAAAGCCGGAACATGGCCAGTGCCCGAGGGAAAGCCACATGAAGCGGCCTTGGCGGCAGGGTTTTAGGGCTGAGGGTTTAAGGTTTGGGGATTAGGATTTAGGGTTTTAGGGTTTAGGGTTTAGGGGTTTAGGGTTAAGGGTTTAGGGTTTAGGGCTTAGGGTTTGGGGATTACGGTTTAGGGTTTAAGGTTTAGGGATTAGGGTTTAGGGATTACGGTTTAGGGTTTAAGGTTTAGGGATTAGGGATTAGGGTCTAGGGTGGAAGGGTTTAGGTTTTAGATGGTTTAAGGGTTTGCCGCTTAGGCTTTAGATGGCTTTAGGATTTAGGGTTTCAAGGTCGACTATAGGGGTATCTAGGCTTTAGGGTTTATAGAGTTCAGGGTTTAGGCTTTAGATGGTTTTGGGACTTAGGGTTTAAAGGTCGAGTATAGGGGCAATGTAGGCTTTTGGAAATAGGATACAAAATGATCGTAACAATTGGGAACCACATGGAAAAAACATGGAAGATAAGATGGAAGCCGGGTTTCTCTAGGGACATGTAGGGGTCATCGTGCAGGGGCCTGAACAATGAGAATTCGGTGGGGCCATGCTATATCGAAGCCTTACAAAAATTATGACCGTGGTAGTTATTTTCTAGGAACTCTTTGGACCCCTACTACTTGGTACCCCACTACTAATTTAAGCCATATTCTTTCTTTATTTGTGTCTAGATGGGTAGTGGGGTACCAGGAGGTGGGGGTCCTGAGAGTCCCTAGGATTATTGATATTCAGGCTTGAAGAGTAAGGTCTAAATCAAGAGCTTAGGAGGCCTAGCGGTGCCATTTTTGGAGTATAGGTTAAGGGGTAGGGTTTCGCATGACGAGTTTAGGGTTTAGGGTTTGTCGCCTCAGGTGTAGGGATCAGAGTTTGGGGTGTTGCGGCGAGGGACTTATCTATATGTGGGGCATGGGGCTCAGAGCTCAGAATAGGTTCGCTCAAGTAATTTAACTGTTGCAGTATGGGCCCCTAATATGGGCCCGTAGCCCTTAGCCCTGTTAGGGGAATCATAGGGACCCTTAAGCTTACATATAGGTCATATAGTAGGTAGGTATATAAGGACCCCGGTTAAGTGCCCATACTGGAAATAGGATTTTCCAGGGCTCTAAAACCCTAGAGGGAGACGGGGAAACTTGCGAAAGATTAGGTGGCTCTACTGCGCGACTTTCAATGAGGGATCTCGAAAAATTCTGTCTAAAGGTCTCTCCAAGTTCGATCGTCATGGTGCATGCGTACGCAAGTTACCCAGCATTGCAGTCTAAGGATCTAATGGATACACGGCGATCCACAGGGTGGGCCCTTGTAACCAAGAACATGTTTCATTGTGGCGCATTTTAGTGTCACGAAGGGGATGTTGTGTCGCGACCTTAAAGTCAATCTCACACCAGCAAACCGACGCCCTTCCCTTGTATGGTTTAGCGTTTAGGGTTCAGGGTTTAAAGGGCACAAGCAGCATAAATGTGCCAACTGCATGCCGGCTGCCAGGACGTCTGAAGCGGCCCACCGAAACTCCTCCGGCAGATTAGAGGGACTCTACAGGGATACAGGGGGGTATTATAAACAAATATGTAGGGATCATACTGGGATACACGAGGGGGGTATAGGAAGTATGGAGAATCACATGGAACATGATATAAACATGAAATAAAAACTGGGGGTATATTGGTTTGTCCAAAGTTGTTCTGCCTAAAAGGCAGGAAGCATAGCCATGAAGTGACACACCTAGATGAGAGGTAGGGCCTCCGGGAAAACCATGTGGTCATAAGATTGAAATATCCTATAGTCTCTTACAAATACACCATCATATGAGATACCGTCAAGATTTCCTACATAACGTAGTGGACATGGGTTCCTTATTAGGAACACTATTATGGACTCTACTAGACTACAACAGGGACCCCTATGTCCACCCTTAATGGTCCCATGGTAAGGCTAATATTGTCAGTAGCTCATATACCTAAACCCTCAACCCATCACTAGTGTTAAACTCCGCCTACCTAGCGAAACGCTCAAGAGCCGGCCCTCCGATTCCCGAATTAGGATAGATTCCCAGGAGACTCCCAGATAGAACAGACCCCTTCAGAAGGACGATACTTAAGCCATAGTCTAAACTCCTCGTATCCCCCTCACGAACCCCTATAGTCCTATAGTAGTCCCCTATATACTCCCCTATACAACCCATTGAGGAGTGTAGCCTATAGCTCACTTGAAAAGGACTTATGAGGGAGACCGGGGGCTTCTTAGGTGGTCTGCCTTGTTAGGGATTAAGGTTTAGGGTTTAGGGTCCCGGCAATCTACTGTAGCGGTTCCCACCTTCATCCCCTGTTGTAGCACATGCCCGATCAAGGGGCCATGGACAGTTTACCAGGTCGGTGCCCCCCATGAAATTCTCATATACGGCTTGCAAAAATAGAAAGAGGCTTTACCCCCAACACTATATCCTAATCCACAAGCCCACTCTACCTCCATATTTATACATGAATATATATATATATGCAGATATTTCTTTATTTATGTGTTTAAAACTTGGGGCCGTGCAACAAGGGTACTGTACTGGACCTATACCTTTCCAAGGATACCCTCCTGTTGTCTATGCACCTGGAAGGGCCTCCAAACCCTGTAACCCCTATAAAACCCAGCATATACCCTATAATGACCCAATATATACCCCATAATCCCTATATAACTCAATATATACCCTATAATCCCTGTATAACCCAATATATACCCTATGTAACCCAAAATATACCCTATAATCCCTATAGACTAAACCCTAAAACCTAAACCCTATTATCCCTATAGACTGTAGGCCCCCAAGCCCAGGTCAGGATTTCTATTAAAAAAAAAAAAAGCACGCCACCTCCCTGGTCCAAACCTTGGCAGCATTAATGAGAATCCTATAGTCCCCCTTAAGTACATAGAACTGGGGTATGAGGGGTATATGGGGTTTAGGATTTAGGGTATAGTCCGCCTTAAGTGCATAAGAAATGGGGTGTATGGGGTACATGGGGTTAAGGGTTTTGGGTATAGTCCCCCTTAAGTGCATAAGAACTGGGGTGTATGGGGCATACCGAGTTTAGGGTTTAGGGTATAATCCCCTTAGGTAGATAGAATATGGAGTATATTGGGGATCTTTTGATAATGCACCCAAAGCCATAGTCTGTCTACTTAGGGGGGACTATATACTATACATGTGGATACATGTTGGGCTCATAGGGCTATAGAAGGTTTGAGGCCAGTGGCCTTTACAGTGAGAATACTGGAAATAATCTAGTGGCCATGTAGGATACATCATTGTAGCGGCCTACAATAAACAAAACAAGGTTTCGGGGTATGTTCTGCTGTAATTGCACACCTAAAAGGAGAATAGATGAATAATACAAATGTTGGTAATCAGGCATGCCTCTACCTAAACCCTAAACCCTAAACCACAGAGAAAGCCTTAGGGCCAAGGTGTCCTGCGGACCCTGGACATTCACTACCACACATCACCAACAGACTGTTCCAAGCTGGTGCTTGACACTTGTAGCACTACTTCCTGCATGGATTTACGGTAGGTGCTTTGATAGTCTCCGCAATTGTTGCAAGTGAGCCCTACTGCAAAGGGCAGTTAACTTTCAGAATCTACCAGGGGAGTCACAAGTAACATAGGATGGACTGTGAGCAATGTCCTTTTCAAGCTCGAGCTTGAATTTCAATGGGTATCCATGCTCTACAAGTACGTCACAAAGCTCCATGCTCCCCACCCCAGGCGCCAACATGGGCACGTTCCCGCAAGTTGCTGCCCGTCTCCTCTTTCATGCCATGGTTGTCCATACTACGTCTCACCATAGTTTTACTGCCAAGCACACTTTCTAATCTCAAAAAGCACACTTTCTAATCTCAAAACACGTTTTTGAACTATGCTAAACCCCATTCCTTCAAAACCTCCATGTCATCCGCATTCGGGCGCGCCCCTCCCACCGAAAGGTTGTTCGCTGTGTCTGACTTGGTACCATGTGGTGGTCATGTTGCAAACAGCTTCCATATGGTTCCATTCTGGAAAGGAGGCAACAGGCACGAAGCAGTGCAGCTGTCTGTCCGTGACAGCAGGTGCGCGAAAAAGGCCATGACGTCGTGCGCGGCAGTATGCTCGAGGTCGTAGGACCTTCTCAGCGCTTGATGAACTGATCAGAACAAGGATCTAAGGTGTCCTCAAAAAAAGTGGAGTTGAGATAAAAGAATACCTCAATACTCAATGTGGCCTGGGGCGCCTGAGCCTGTCTTGGAAATGCAGGTGGCGCTGGGGCAACACGGAACGCTCTGCTCAGGAAATCATTCTGCAGTCTACATCCCCATGCAAGTTCAGGGTTTAGGTTTCAGGGTCCTAAAAGGCACTACATGCAATCCTTGTATATATGGGACCAGCTCTACAACGCCTGACTAAGACCCAGGATCACTTATCAGCAGCACGGCTACTAGTGAGTGGGCTTCGTGCTAGCACCCTACGTCACATCCACCAAAAATAGCATCAGGAAGAACTAGGCGCGGCGCACGGATTGAAAGGGAAATTTCCATCAGCTTGGCGTTGGGTAAACAGCATGAGTGTGATCCGACATAATATGAAGTCAAGGTAGGGGATGTTCGAAAAGGACAGTGCAAGCTATCACAGGTATCAGACTTGGACATTGAGCTCAGTGGGGCATCGCTAGTTGCATGTAAGCCGTGGACCGCAATGTGGATCCTTAACCGGCAATGCCTTAACCCTGAAACTGAATCCTTGTTCTTTCGCTGCGACTTTCTACTTCCCTGCACGCCAGTCCCCGGAAACCTAAATAAATACTTGCAGTAAGTCCTTAATAAGCCCCAACTCCTCATGACTTGCTGGCCCTCACACGTTCACCCTATTACCTCAACTAGAATCGGGCTTCATGAATAGGGGGCCCTAGCATCGAACTCCCTATAGGCCTCCCCCAACTTTTGGGACCCCTATTAAACCCTGTACAATCCCAGTGTTCATTTCATTTTGCCACTTGATTCTCCGGCCGTTATTGGGGGCACAACCTCTACAGCCGAACTCTATTTTGCAGGGACCCCAATAAATACAAATATCAATTGGAGGTCCATTTGAGGTACCACATACTCTAATTAAACAAGGAATATGGAACCATAATATTGGTAATTATTCCCTATACCCTACACCCCAAGGAATATGGAACCATAATTATTTAGGCTCCTACAGTAACCCTAAACCCTAACTAAACCCTATAGCCCCAACTTTTTCGAACCCCCTGGATTGCAGCATCAGCGGCAAGCCAGGGTCAGCTAAAGCATAGCCAAGGTCAGCCGAGGCGCCTCCCGAGGGGTTTAGGGTATAGCGTTTAGGGGTTAGGGTTTAAGGTTAAGGGTTCAGTAGGGTAGGTTTGGGGCCCTATGACAATCAAATTTCAAAGGCTTTATTGGGATAATATACAGATTAAACCCTACACCCTAAACCATTAAGGGTAGTGAACATTAAAAATCATGTTCAAACCTATTCCTGTTTAAGGTTCGGAGGGCAGTGGGCCCATGATTCCCTGTATGGGGGTACCCAAAGTATGGGAGGCCACACTATATTGGGGACCCAGAAAGGGACAATAATAATTGACCACCTACCATGTACAGTTTCAACGGTCAGGATTTAGGAGCTTCAAGCCCTGTAGCTTAGGTTCTAGAGTTGGATTTCAACGACTGAAAAGCTTTTCCCAATTCGACTCAGCTGATTTGGGGCTTGGGATACAAGTACTGAGGATGGAGGCATTCGAAACTCATAGCTTCGTTCAGGGTCTGTAGTGGTCTTGGATTCGAAGTTCAGGCCGCTTCGTTTGGCTAAAGGCCTCGGTGTCAGCACTTGCTGTAAACAAATGAGTCAAACCCCTCTGAACAGCGAACTTGAATATGAAGCTTAGCAGCGTGACGCCATGTGGCGCAACCCATCTGACATCTGTGCATCCTGCTGCGTGTCGCCAACTACACTACGTAAGTGCCCCCAGAATCGACGTAACGCCATCATAGAAGGATGTGCTCTGTGCAAACTCAGTCTGGGAGTGTCTTCAGGATAGGGTCCTGTGCAATAGGGTCAAGACTGTAAAGTCTTCACAGAGACCCATGATGTTGAGAAGGGCCCATGGTTTTAAACGCCCCCTCATAGGAAGCCTCTTATATCATTGCTGTCTATTAACCAGCCTGCAGCAATGCACACTCAGCTTTGAAGGAATTCCTCCCCCGAACCACCCGCAATCCAGGCATGAGGGCAAGTTCGGCACGTATGACCAAGGCCATCAAGAAGACGCAGAAGCAGCCAGGATCGCCTTCGATGCGTCGAGTAGAGGGCTCCCACATGCATTTCATGCTGGTTGGGTGTGAAACTTTGAAGATGGTACACCATGCAAAATGCCCCTGCCGCACCATCGCCCAGCGCCAGCACCGGCACTATCCACCATCACCATGACCACGGCCACCGGCACCACTACTTCTTTTCTTCTGAACTCGGAGGAGGGCAGCAAGAAGAGGCATCAGTAACTAAGCATCAAACAAGTAAAGACAATGTTGGTGGCACCAAGACGATCACTACCAAGAATGCTCTTGCTTTCTGACGGCCCGTGGTGGCCCTCATGTGGAGGTGGAACCAAGGAGGCACTGCCATATTTATAGAGCGACTCAAAGTCAGGAGGGTGGGCTTCTAGAATGATGTGGGTGGTTGTCAAAATTATGGTCCCCTTTTGGGTACCAAAAATATTAGGTTCCGTATTATAATAGGGATCCAAAAAGGGACCATCATTTTGACAACCACCCATGTAGCCAGAGGGCTTGGCCACAACTCAACTGGCAAGCCAGGCGGCCTTCCGCCTGTCCACGCCCTCGCATGAGCGCGTTGCCTCAGCCCAGCGTCTTCCCAGGAAAGGCACGATGAGCTATCCTGGATCCTCTCTGAATTGAACCAACACTCAAGAAAGGTTCAATTTTTTCCGGCTCATCGCTAAAACTCTCCAATACTCGATTGCAAGTAGGCCAAGGTGACAATTCATCACGTTCCATATCCATCTCGTTGGGGATGGGTCCCAGCTTGGAAGCCCTTAACCCTGCCCACTTCATGTCGGGGATAAATGTCCTCCTTGAATGGCGGGTGGGCGCGTACCCTTCCGCACTATATATCATGCATAGAAGGGGGAAGACATCACACATTAGAGGGAAACATTCTCTCGATAACAACCCGCAATTCCCCTCAAACTCAGATGCCTTTAGCACGCCAAAGTTCCACAAGACCAAGAAGAAGCTGAAAGCCCTGAACCCTAATCTGCAAAGCCAAGCAGCGCAGAAGTAGCGCCATGTCACCTGATGCGAGGGGTACGCACATGGAAAGTTAAGTTGGGCTCTCTCAAAGTGAGTCGTACCCTACGCACCCCCCAACCCCAAACGCTAAGACCCTAAATCGTTGGACGTTCTCACAATGAGCACTACCTCTCAACATTGTGGCCTTTGGCTAGCTAGGCATGAAGGAATGGATCATAGAGTAGTCCCTATATAACCCATTATACTCGTCTCCATCTTCTTTTCCATTCCTTCATTCCCAGCTAACCAAAGCGAGCATCCTAAAGCTTGGTGGGTGAGCCACATTCATATTACACGAAGCGGTTTCCAATTTTTTGGGGGTGACGAGCATACGGATTCGAGCATTTTGGGATGCAGAAGGGGCCCCTGCTGTTGTAAAGACTGAAGTGGCGTCTTGTAGGCAACACCTTCAGCACAAATTTTTGGGTGATTTATCATCTCCGGAAATATATAGACAGCGAAGCTAGATATGGGGATTACCCAAAATTCGGGGTACCATTTTGGGGGTCCCCTTTTTAAGGAATATGATATTATGGGGCCTATGTTAGGGTCCCGTTATTTTGGGAAACTACCAATATGGCTTTAATGTTAGGATCCCTACTATAATCCCTCTAAAGGGGAGGCGTTCTTTTCTCAATCACGGGTCCGGATTAGCCCTCCTGCCTGAAGTACTCAACCGTAAGTTGTCGCACAGAAGTCAAGCCCCTTCGTAAGGTACACCACTTGAAGGGTCAGGGGGATTCAGTAAATGGGTCAATAAGGGGGATAATTTGGGTTACTACATGGGTTATAGGGGTTATTAACCTACTTACTAAGTCCCCTTGAGCCTCCAAGTATGAGTATGAGGTACTCGGACCCAACACTGTACAGTCACAGTGAGTGCTTCCGTGAGGAATTTCGAGCAGCCCTGCTAAACAATCGCTGAGGTGAGTAATCCGAAGACTCTACAAATCTCGTTTTGAGGCAATGGGAACTTGGTTACCGATTGAGTATAGGCTTAACATACCGTTGAACAAGGCAGCACATGACGCAAAGGAGTACGTGTACGAGCATGCATCGCTACATAGCCTGGCTTCTAACTGAGTGTTCTCCACCATCCCTCTACTTTGGGACGCTTCCCCGGCCCAAGTGAGCAATGGCAACAAAACACCTAAGACTAAGCCTTAACCCCGTAGCCACATCTGGAATTGAAAGGTTCCCTTGGTCAATGGTGTCATCCCCCGAAGTCTCTTCAGGTTCTCAAGGCGACCTATCCCAGTAACAATGGCCATACTAGTATTAGTACTAATAACAATATTGTTATTGAATAATAGTAACAAAAAAGTAAGAAGATGTTCCAAAGCAAGTGAAAGGCTCTTGGCTTCCCTCCAATAAGCTTGATGGTCTCTAGGTACCAAGTTGGTTGATACGTCTAGCTTGCGAACCATAGCAAGGATTGAAGGTACCAGCTCAACAAATGTTCCGTGAAAAAAGGGCACTAGGCTCCACAAACCCCTTCACTAGGTAGCCAAGTCATCACCAGGCACTACTCTAGTCCCAAATCTTATGTTGTGGATAGAACTATAGTCCCCCTTATATAGATAGAATATGGGGTACATGGGGATCTTATCACAGTATACCCAGAGCAATGTTCTATCTACTTAAGGGGGACTGTAGCCGTTCAAAATATACCTACCTGGATCCTAAAAGCCCTTTGGGATCCGTTGTCTGGCAGGCCAGCCACGCGTCGTGCGATGGACAACGCCGCCGTCCCTGCATTGGGTCCCTAGCTGGACTCCGAAAGTATGTACGTTAGATTAATGATCTTTGCTTTGAGTACACATGTTGATGCAAGCGCCGCGTTTACCGAGCCCCATTTTTGTATATTTTTTCAAATTGCTCGGTCAGTCCGTTCTTGGACAACGCCCACGCCATCATCACGTCCGTCTTCCAGCGCATGCGACTAACCAGCGCATCCGTACCAAATGCATCCATGCCCAAACCATAGTAACGCACGGGTTTCGAGAGCATACGCTCACCAGTGCATCCATGCCCAAACCATAATAACGTTCGTGTTTCGAGAGCATACGCTCACCAGTGCATGCTTGCCCAAACCATAATAACGTTCGTGTTTCAAAAGCATACGCTCACCAGTGCATCCATGCCCAAAGCATAATAACATTCGTGTTTCGAGGGCATACATTCACCAGAGCATCTATGCCCAAACCATAATAACGTTCTGTGTTTCAAGAGCATACGCTCACCAGAGCATCCATGCCCAAACCATAATAGCGTTCGTGTTTCGAGAGCATATGCTCACCAGTATATCCATGCCCAAGCCATAATAATAACGTTCTGTGTTTCGAGAGCATACGCTCACCAGCGCATCCATGCCCAGACCATAATAACGCTCGTGTTTCGAGAGCATACGCTCACCAGCGCATGCTTGCCCAAACCAGTGTTTCGAGGGCATACGCTCACCAGTGCATCCATGCCCAAACCATAATAACGTTTGTGTTTCGAGAGCATACGCTCACCAGAGCATCCATGCCCAAACCATAATAACTTTCGTGTTTCGAGAGCATACGCTCACCAGTGCATCCATGCCCAAACCATAATAACGTTCGTGTTTCGAGAGCATACGCTCACCAGAGCATCCATACCCAAACCATGACAGCGTTCGTGCTTCGAGAAAGTTACATGCGCTCCTTCCAG
>CAJNIZ010010576.1:0-12015 GCA_905231905.1 Symbiodinium pilosum | reverse complement strand
CAAGCTATCCCGGTGAAAATTCTGGGGGCTGGAAATGCTTTTGTATTTCCACCCCCCCCTCCCCCCACAGGCAATAAACCCTAAGCCCTAAACCCTAAACCCTAATCCCTAAACAAAGCACATCCGGGCCTCCTGCTGGACTACCCGCCCAACGAACATTGACGGCTCGTGTTCGTTTCGTAGAATTTCGCGAAAGTGCATTGTCCGCGCTTTGTCCAGTGCCCTTCAAGTGGCTATGTAGAACAATGGCCTGTTGGACTGTTTCCAAGGCCTATGGACCATGATTCAATACATTTTTAGGTTTCAGGTACTATTCGCTTTATCTCATTATTGCGAGAAAGCCTTTTTATCCCGCGCTTTAGCTCGAGCCGCTTGAATCGCGGGCTTTTTGTCACGCTTCTAAATGTGGCTTTCAAGAATTAGGGGCTCATTTTGGGAGTCCCTACAACAAGGATTAGAGAGTGACTGTGCTTGGGGATACAAAGCGGGGGGGGGGCATTCTGGAGGCTCCCATATTTTCCCACATTGCTTCACCCGTGGCCCAGTTTTTTTAACGGTAGCTGAGTTTACGTTGCTTATGCGCAGTCTGTACGGCATCAACCCACCCATCACCTGTTTTGGGGGGACCTTCCCAACAAACCGTGAGCATGTAGCATCTTTCCAGAAGCCACCGAAAGAGCGCTGGCTGGCACTCCTCGACTACATTTGGTTTTGCTCAACTTCTTGGTCAGTTGAGACCCCAGCTCCTCGCCAATGAAGGAACTCCAGCAATTAGGAATCCCTGCCCCAAAGCAGCAGAGGGCGTAGGGCTCGTTTTGGGAGTTCTTGCCGTTTCTCCTAGGTTCAGAGCTTTTGAGTCATTGTTGCATATGACTTGTTCCTATGGCTTCTGAACGCCCAACAAGGAATATGAAGCCATGAATTGTAATGGTACCCTAATACGTCACCACGTGGGGTGTCACTCTTCAATCCCTGAACCAAATTGTGAACCCTGAACGTTCATGACAGCTTAACTCAAAAATCTGACCAATTTGTATACAAAAATCAGCGCCCCGCGAGGAGGCCTTTACTTCCTGGTGGCTAGTGAGGAATGAGGGAAGGGGATATACGGCCACTGGCTGGGGCATTACAATACAGAACTATTAAGCGGGAATCACTCCACCAGTCTCCAGTTAGCGCCAAACCCTATACTTGAGCAGTAAACCCTGAACCTAAATACTATGATGCGGTAGTAGCTTCTGTCTCACCATTTCCTGTTTAATGACGACCAGTAAGCATAGCTGATTGCTGCAGGCCTCTTGTGAGTTCCATGAGAGCTTTGGCCGGGCGTCACTGGCGCAACTTTCCAGAGGACTGTCATTCAGGGCTCAGGGCTTAGGATTCGGGAACCTACTATTACTACTACCGTTACTACTACGTACTAGCGCTATTGGTAGTACCAGTAGCAGGAACAATAGGTATGACTATAAACTATTACAATGCCCGTTGCTATATTTATTTCTGTACGCTCCTTATTGTTCCTTGGTAGCAACCCTACGCCCTCATCATCGCTAGTTTAGAGCCACCGCATTCCGAGCCTCAATATCTTAGGCTTTAACGGAACCCAAAGCCGTAAACCCATCCAAACGTTTTGGGTCTAAGGTTTGCTACGACTTACACCCCACAACCCAAAACTTTAAATAGGTTTGGGGGTTTAGGGTTTTTAAGCCAAATGCCAGCCTGAAATCTGTGTCTTGTGGGCTCCCTAGGTACATAATTAGATTGAGAAATCCCCTAGTCCCCCTAAAAGTTTCGTAAGGGTGGGTCCTAGTATCTTCGAGGCCCATTGAAGTGATCCTTGTACTGATCCCATAATTGCCATGGCTCATTTTTTGACAGTAATCCCCATATGAGTAGTGTTTTATTTGGGGATACTATGGTACCCAATATAGAGTAATAATATATCCTCCTGTTATATAAGGAATATTATCTTACTACGTTCAACATATGAGCCCTAGTCTTAACTCCTTAAAGGGGAGATATATAGGGGATTATATAGGGGACTACTATAGGGGTTATTAAGGGGGATACTAGGAGTTTAGACTATAGCTCATATATGCTCCAATCATGCTACTAAACCCTAAACCCTACCCATGTTCACTCCACAGTCCCCACGCACTTACGCAACTGCTAGATGGAGGAGGGAGCCATTTACCTGGCTAGCCGACGAGGATCGGCTGGGGTTCAGGGCTTCTTGGGGGACAGTTGGAAATGGGAGTGTCCCAAAAAAGGCGGACCCCGAAATAGACTCCAATATAATCCTTTTATTGGAACCGCCCCAATGGTACCCCTAATTTTGGGAAACGTCCATATATATATATACATATGTAAAAGCAAACGCGATTCCAGGTGTCCTTGCTGGGGATCATCGAGGAAAATTCTCCGAAAGCTCAAATGGGAAGATGTTTCTGGGTACGTATATACAGTATACCGAAAGGCAAATGTAAACTGCTGCGCAGGGGCATGGTGTCTCGGGAAACCTGTTTGCAACGTATTCAAGAATGTCTGTATACCTTATTTCCCAAATCCTAAACCCTACTCCAAACCTGTTCGCAATATATTCATGGGTGTCTGTATGCCACAGAGTGGATGTTGCCCTCGGGCAGCGTTCATCCATCATAATACGAGAAGTTCATGGGAGCCCTTTCTACTCCACCCTTTACTACGCCTAGGTTCCTAATTGCCTTGAAGTAACCAAAACAGGAAGAACAGGCAGTAAATGGGGGGGGAATGATAAGGCCGAGGCTGAAATGCAACTATATGCGGCCGCGCATGAAGTGATTTATCTAGGCTTCTTCGAAGGATCACGCCTGTAGGAAGTGCCTCCACACAAACGGATGCATCCCCCCTGCCACAAGTCCTGCCTCATCTTTCTTGTCTACAAGCAGATCCATAAAGTATCCCTGTTTGAGCTAGTGTTTAGACCAAGCACCTCTTTCTCCGTGTCAATGCCTGCCAATTTTGCGGTTGCAATTGTAACAACTAGAGAGCAGACATTTGGCATGCCCAAACATGTCACTGCCCACTGGATCCAGAAATCGCATCGCCTGGCAACAGCGCCTACGCAACTCTCTTGCTGTGCCCATGCTGCAAGAGAGGTCAAGACCCCAACCCTGTATACCTAAGAAGGTAGGAAAGTCCTACGCCACGTAATTGTCTTGGAGATACAAGATGGTGCCATGTTGCCCCTTTAGGGCCGAGTTCACGTCTGAGCGTGAAGATAAGGGCGTGCGGTTGGGGCTAGACTTCGTTATGTTCAGCGTTTTAAGGCCGCTTCTAGGTAGCTTCCAAATTTTTCTTTCGATCCCAACATATTAGGGTCATAGTAGGAAGGGTATCCAACTGGTCCCCAAAATCCGGAGAGCAGCCTGGAATGTAGTTTGCCTGAAAGTCAGAGCACCTCCAGAGGGTGGACCTCTTTAATGTTTACCTGCCGATGCCAAGGGAGGCAGGGCACGCTTGCATCTCCGTTTGGTGTTGTCCATGAGTAGGTGGCCAGTGCATGGATATTTCGTGGCTTTTCTTGGAGGATCGTGGGCAGTTGTAAGCGGGGCCTTCCTGGCTTCTGTACCCCCCACTGTGTGTGCGCAGGAACTTCCAAGTAACCGCCCCTGAAGCTGAAACCAAAATCCCAACGTCCGCGAGAAAAGCTCGTGAATTTACGCAGGAGCCCGAATCTGTTCTTGATGGTACCCTGGGCGCCGTTCATGGCACAACATCTTCATGCTCAGAGAAAGGCTATAAATGGTTGTCTCACATGATAGCTGAGCTTTAGGTGAGATCCTGATGACCCATATGGGGGCTAACTACATAGGGATACATGGTCCTGAGTCCCGAACCCCTGACACACACACAAAACATATATACATATATATATATATGTATGTATATACATACATGTATTCATGCAACACACCCGTTGAGCTCAACCGCCTGGGCTGTAGCTGTTCTTGGAACGCTTGAGTCAAGTGTTTTGTGCCAAGCGGGAGGTATGTGATCCGCATAGGTTCCACACCAAGCGCCTGCGCACGATTTTTATGCCGTACTTCACTTCAATGCAAGGACGATCACTAGTCGTGTCTTCGTCCTAGTTCACCCCGAGCACCCTGGGCAACGGCTCTTGTCCTGTTTCCTGCCGTTTTTTTCCTGTGGTGGAAAGCGCAGTGGCTTACGAACGTGCTGGAGCCCTTCCGTGGCCCCTAAACTGGGTGGCGTCGATTGGCGGCGCATGCCATGAAAAAGATATGATGATCATGATGATCATGATGATGATCATGATGGTGATCATGATGACAATGATGATGGCTTATGTGCTCCCGGGAGCGTTCGCTCCCTGATGCGCTTTGCATTTTGAAGCTTGCAGAATCCGCTTGAAATTTGAGGCGGGAATGTTTTTCTTGTGCCTTGTCGACCCACAGCTTCGATGCCCTTGCTATTACATGGAAGTCTAAAACTTCGAGCTCGCACGGCGCCGAGATGGGCCGAGATTGGTCCTTGGCTGCTGTGGACTTGGGCATTACACTCTGAAGGAATGTGAGCTTCATCCATTCCCGGAGGTGACTCGCTCTTGTTAAAGGTTATGTCTCACCCCACGCCCTTCTTCAAAAAGGAGCAAGACCGAATTCACGCTCATTGGCTGCGCTTGCGGAGTTTAGCGATATTTTCTCAAGGAAGGGGACCTGCTGCAGTTTCTTGATGTGAGTTGCTCTCGCTGCCTGCGTGTTGGCAAACTCCTGCTCTGTCTTGCGTTACGTGGGACAGGGCGGCCGTGAAACTCCGAGAGCTTGTGAGCCCAGATTTTTCCAATTTTTTACAAGCAGCACCCGAAGTGGTCTTGAAACGTTCTTGGTTTTGTGCGTGTGCTGCTTTTTCGCGGTATGGCTGTGTTTTGGTAGGCGGGTGTTGCGCACGTCAAGCACTTGCTTCTCAGGGACTCTGCTGCTACAGCCCCGTGGTTGAGTAAGGATGATGCTGCGCCTTTGACGCAAAACCGCGACGCGTCAAGAAGGAAGCGCGCCTAAGGGGATTGTTGGCGACAGCGTCAGTGGCTTGGTGCTGCTAATGTATTCTCTTTATTCTTATTGTTAGGCGCTGTTTATCTTCTTGTTTTTGTCAGGCTACTAGTCTTGCTACCGTTACATTCTCACGACTGCTCCATTCTTGAATTTGTGGAACTTACCTAGACCACATAGTAATCGCAGTATTTTTTCAACAAGACCACCAGCATTCGACCCCAAAGGAATAAGTGTTTGGGAGGTACAGTCTTTGTTTTGCTGCTGGAGCCGGGGGGAATCAGGCTTGCGAGTCTTGCGAAGCCAAGAGCACCTGAGGGGCCTTGGTTCTGGTTCTTCTTGTTGGTGCTTAAAATTCTGCATAACTTTAATATACTATACTACTTCAATTGAAAAGGTAAAAAGTACCTAGGGTCGTGCAAGATTTTTGGCATCCACTGTAGTGCATCAGGCTTTTGGTCCACGTGGGCCTTTCGAGTCAGGATCTTTGTATTCAAGGGGAGGGAAAGGATGCTGTCACGGCCAAGGACGCAGCCCCCACTCGTTTGGATCCTTCGAGCAGCCCAGCTCTTTGTTTGCAATTGAGACCTGTCGCCAGAAACATGAGGAAGATTTTAAGTCAATTGGCCTTTTTTTGGTGGGTCGGTTAATTGGAAACACACGAAAGACGCATTTTCAAAATATGTGTATGGGGCGCCGGAGGAGAAGGACCCTCATCTTCAGAAGTATCATTGCAGGTTTGGGGTTTAGAGGTACCTCCGCAGGCTATGGCGTTGTCACCTACGGCGGAAGCAGCAGCAATGACGGCGCAGGTATGAACGCACCCAAATGATGATCAACCCTGTGTAGGAAGCCATGTCAATGGCAGAGGCGCCCCCATCGGCAAATAGTTCTTGATGCAAAGGCCTAGACTACGTCATCTCCAGCAATGCATACCATAGCTCAACCAGTGTACACATCCATGTGCATGCGGCTTATCGCTTGTGCAAGCAGATGCAGGAAAAAAACTCATGGATTGCCAAGTGGGTGTCTGAATCTTTCACTCACAGTTGTACATCTCGAGCGACGTATCCCCAAGTTGTTTTCAGATCAGGAAAGAAATTCCCATAAATTGCAGAAGCCCTGCAGCAGCTTGCGATCCCACGCGCAGCAATAAGCAATCATTGAATTTGCAAGCCTGGCCCCTGTGTGCTTTATTGCAAGATCAGGTTTAGAGGGTCCCCCGACGGAACTCAGCGGTAAAGCAGGGAGGTCTGCATCCGTCTAGGACAAAACATGCAAGACTGAATGTGTCATCATGGCTGCCGCATGAAACAGGCGGAACGAGTATCTTTGAACGAGGGTTTGCAGCCTAGGTCCTGAAGCAATCTGAAACTCTGAATTGTGGCCGGCTCTACATAAGAGGTGAGAATCGCTTTTCACCCAAGTCGTAAGATACCTGAATTACGAATTGCGGCCTGTTGAAAAGATCACTGTCTTCCTTGTTTCGCGGGAATGTTGCGGGTACATCTCGAAATGAGGGTTGCGTTGATATAGCCCGCCGGACTACTAAGGTCCCTTATGGGAGGTTAACTAAAAACCTCCCCCACATCAACTTGACGATGCTATCCAATAGGGGCCCCTTATTAAGTCTAGGAACAATTGTTTGGGGAGGCTGGGTCCTGGAGGAATTCCAAAGGCAGGACTCTTGCAAGCGCTTGGGCTCAGAGCTCTTCAGTTCACCTCTGTCTTCCGTACCCCGTTCAAATTCCGTTAGGCCAAAAGTCCACCCTTCCAAACCAGTTTTCTTGATTATCCCATATTATGAGGGCCTAACAAAAAAGTGGCGCAGAATACCTAGAAACCCCTAGATGGTGCCACCGTGCGTCATGGAACACAACACAGTGCAACTTCCAGAACCCCATCTACTGTTGGCTTCTTTGATAGGTGGCAGGGTGAGGGGCAGCACGGATGTGACAAGAGGCTATCGTCCTCCTTGTTTGTATGGAAGTCAGGTGCGGTATGTGAGCGGTTTCCTTGTTTGCAGAGCCCTTCTAGTCCAGAATGACTACAGGTTTCGGCGCGCGAGTGGCCACGTGATCTGAGGGGTTGTCTGAGTTCGGCTCTTGCGAATGTTTTTGAGCTTGAGATTGTTCGAATCTTCCATCAACGGACGCCCCCAGGAAAACTCAAATCGTCGTGCAAGGTGAGTTTTCAATAATTGCACCTTTTGAATCCTTATTACGGACCCCCATAATTTGTTCTTGTAATCTCCATTTTCCTCCGTGTCTGCAGGATACCCGCCCGAAACACTAAACCGCCATTTTGCGAAACCTAGGCATATGGAAGAGACCAAGATGACCCATTTCTTTCGCTTTCCAGAAGGCGGCAACCCTTCTTTTGCACTTTGTTTACGGCTTGGGAGGGTTTAGGGGTATAGTTGCTACCTAGGGGACCTAGAGGGACGCAGGAGGTTTACGTTTGGGCTATATGTGCACATCAGTTTAGACCCCTTGCCGCCATCACAGAGTACATTCATGGTTTGTGCTGGAAAAGCGTTTGAGTGTCAGCACGCAAGCAGCCCTAAACCACCCTGAGCCCCAAATCCTAAACCCCAAGCCGTGAGGTGTAGTGTCTTTGGGTCGAGGGAATCAAAAGAATCCAGCGTTGATGCTTGACGATTGGGGTTCGCAGAGCCAGAGTTAGTGTTGAGGGCCTGGGGTTGCGGTGTTTGGGCAAACTTGACATTTGCATCGCATGAGCAATCCTAGAGACAGGTAACAGTAGCCCTTTTGGGTGTTCTGTCCGGAAAAGTGTCGCGGCGACTCCAAAATACAAACTCAAACCCGAAACCCTCACTCTGTGGCAAGGCTTTGTTCTTGTTTTCTACACTTGCAGGATGACGGGTCCATGTGGTACTTTCCCAAAATAGGGGAACCCCAACATGGACCCCAATATACTATAGTCCTTATTGTAAGGATCCCCAATGGAAAGGAAGATCTTTTCTCAGTGAGCTTTCGGTAGCCCGACTAAGCCGATGACTTGTTCTGTCTTGGGATACCCTGGGGCCCCTAAGGCAAGTGTTCGTTTCGCCTGTACCAAGCGCCCGCCAGTAAAGCCCGAGGCCTCAGTGAGGCGATGTCAAGCTCCTTGGTCGCAAGGTTTAGGCGTGGATGGTCGCATTATGGCATAGAATGAAGGATACGGGTTAAGTTTATTGCTGTTGGGGCTTCCCTGGGTCCCCCTTCTGTGATAGGATGGACTAGCCAGTAGTGCCACTAGTCACTTGTTACTAATAGCGTGTCTCCTTACCTTTATGACGGCCGGGCAGCTGAAACAGCCACGTTCCGGAGCTTTGTCTACCACTTGGCTCGTTCGAAGTGGGGTTTTATCCCTGTTTGTTGGTAAATTGGATTTAAGAATGTTACTTAAAGCAGCGAACTTTGCTCCTTTCAGAGTGGGACTACGGATTTCTAACCTGCAGGGTAAGTAATGAGAATTGGTCAAGGTGCGCTGGTTGTGCTCCTTGCGCGCATGGAGCGTGCTCACAATTTTGCTCGAACTGGCGTTCCCGCCACATGGCTTGGCCCTCCTGGATCCTTCTCAGAATTTGGGTGCGCGATTGCGCTCCTGCCGCAATCCCGTCTGCGCTTTTGACGTGAAGTGCAGATCCTCGATGCTGCAAAACCTTGCTCTGGCATGGGTATCTCGTAATTTGCCCTGGCATTGTGCTCTCGCGCGCAGTTGTGAGAGACACGTCCGTGCCTCAGGATTTACATTCATTTTCAAACTTGAAGGTTTTTGTCTGAAGGATTGTGCCTCTCCAGCAGCTGGCTTTCAAAGGAGCAGTCATTGGACAATCAACAATCGCATAAAAGCGAAAGGAATCTCATGTAGGCTACAGGAAACGTTTCAGGAGCTCATTACTGTAGCGTACACTTAGCATAGTATGGGCCCCTGCGAATTATGATCCCTGTGTAGGTTTGCTTGCACGAAGAACCCAGTGGTTTCAGTGGTTGGGCGGAGTATATAGTGATAACAGTTAATTATAAGCAATAGTCCTAAGAGTAGTACTAGTAGCAATAGTAACCATAGTGAAGATCCTTTTGGTAAGAATACCCCCCCCATAACCCCAATGTGTATTACGCATGCGTCATGAATGACAATCTGGTAGCACCAAATCCTGAACCCCAAAGCGTGAGGATGTTCATGCCTTTGAGTTTGCATCCGTAGCCATTTTGGCTCAAGTTTGGTGCCCCGTGTGAGTAGGACACATCGTGTCCGGAATTTCTTGAGCCATTTCCGGCTCTGCTGACACCAGGTACCCACCGGAGCACCAACTCTTTCGCCTTGCTGAAAACTGCTTGTGGGAGCAGTTCACCGCCGAGGGCCGGCGCAGCAACAGCTACATCTGCCGCTTCATCGCGGACTTGCACAAGGCCACCAGCGGGCTCCTCTGGAACGACCTCTTCGTGCACCTCAGGGATAAGCTGGTCGGCCCTCACCGTGAGGATTTCGTTCGCTTGGCGGCGGACATACACCACCTGCGGTCACCGCCTTCATCATCTTCATCCTCGAGCTCCAGCTCTTCTTCGGACACTGGGGTGCCCGAGCCGGCTTCATCATCAGGCCTGCATCGTTCACCATGACGGCTTTGGACCGGAACCCCGATGTTGTGGAGTACCCACCTTGGGAGGGCCTGCCAGGCTCCACCATGCGTGATTGGGCGCTTTTCTTTGGCCAGGACATCGCCGCGCACGAGGTCCTCAATCCACCAATGCAGATCCTCGCCGAGTTCCAGGAGGACATCCCCATGGGCATGCAGCGAGAATTTCCTCTTGGCCAACGACGAGTGTGCCCCGATATCTGTGGACGCCAAACTTGTCGCAGACCGCATTGTGAATGCGTGCACCCCGATTTTGTAGACCACGCCTGGGTACCCCTTAACTCCCCGTGTCGTAACTTCTTTCGAGGTCATTGCCATAAAGAAGGTGGTTGCCCCAACGCCGACACCTTCCCCGAAGCGGTCTATGCTGCATTTCGCCAACTCACCATGAAGAGGCCATCTACACGCCTACATTACGTGCAGCGCCGCTCCATCTTCAGGTTCGTCACCAGGTCGGAAGCCATGGACATGATCCAGACATCGTTGACCACCAGCGACACCATGGCCATCAAACAATTCATCATGGGGATGAGTTGGACCAAGTTCCCCACGGCATCATCGTATGAGAACCACCTTGCTCGAGGGGGAGTACCCGAGACGGACCCCAGGACCAGCAAAGGGGGGTACGGGCGCCCCAGTCATCGGACACGTTCCCCGACACCGACGAGGACAAGGTTTCCGTCACCAAGGCGGAAACGGGCGCCTTCGGCTACACCAACATTGTTGCGACCATTCCAGACGGCTGCTTCGACCAGCTCTACATCAGGTTCGGCACCATCTTTCGGTCAGCCATCAGAGCCGCAGCCTAGCACAGCGCCTGCACAGGCACCGCCGGTGAAGCCCATGCCCAAGGATCCCCCAGCGCACCTGGCGGCGCCGAAACGCGCACCGTCACCTCACAACAAGCAGCCGGCCCGACAGCGCACGGAGTCACCAACAGCCAGGTTCATGCCGCAAGCGATGGACGACGTGGTTGCCCCAGAACCAGCTGCAGCACCACCCCGCAAAGCTCCTCCACCTATCCCACCGGACTCGGACGAGGACAGCCAACCAGCGCCGGCAATAGCGACCACGCCGCGGAAGGCACCCCCGGCATATCTCGCACCGATGCAACAGCGAACACCAGCGCCATCTTCTACATCGACAGCCACCGGCCCAGCCAAAGCACCGCCCCCACCATTGGTGCAGGATGACCACGATCCTTGGAATGATTTCTCACAGCAGCGGGCGGTTTCTCGTGGAGCTTGTCACACCCGCAGTAGCCCTAGCCCGCCAAGAGTGCACCACAGAGCCCCAGCTCGGGCCACGGCCTAGAGTAGTCGATCCCTCCATCTTGCAGGCGCCACAACACCCCAGCACACCCTACAGCGTCTGGGATGACACCTGGTACACAACCATCACCGACACCACAGCAGCTTCCACCAGCTGCCTTGCCACCACTACACCCAGCGCCATCATCACAACCGGCGCCCATCCTCCGCCCATTAGCACCGGCAGCGCCGTCACAGCAGCACAGCATCTTCACGGAAGGGCGACAAGGGTGCAGCAGCACGCTCCCCATTCGGGCTATGATACCGTGCTCGCTCGATCACGCACCCACACCACCCAACCCCATCCTCCCACAGGCATGGGGGCACACGGGCAACACACTGCCGGCAAGGGCAGCCATCGTGCACCACACACTTACACCGGTGCCAACCATGCCCGCAGAAGATGTCGCACAGTTTCCCCCCAGTAGCTACCCCTACTTGGCCTTTGTCTCGGACGCGCCGTGGTTCGTGAACACCTCTGGACTACCACGTGACCGAGTCCAGGCTCACCGACTTTGGCCTCGTGATCCAGGCCCCCAACACCTACAGTACAGGCGCTCACCAACAGTGGAACGCGTGCTCATCATGCCCCTGCCAACCCAGAGCACGGACCCCACGGTGCTCGTGACCCGCACCTATGTCTGGGCCCTCATCACTGGAGACTTGCGACAGGTGGGCTTCACCAACCCGGAGTCCTGCTATCTCATTTTCCGTGACTACATCGCCCTCGCAGTACATTTGCGCTACATCATGGCCTTCACCGACGCGGTCCTGGACTGTGTCTGCTTCATGCTGCCGATGGCGTGGCGGCCCAGGTTCACCGAAGACTGGGCGCAGGTGATCACCATCAGCGGCCAACCACCTCGAGTCCATTGGCGCCGCGGCATGTGAGTGCCCATAGTAGGACGTGTCTCGATCGGCTTCCCACCGAGGTGAAGGGCCGTGAGAGATGCGTAATCACCAATTAGCATAGTCCCCTGATCCTTTCCCACCGAGGTGACGGAGGTGA
>CAJNIZ010010572.1:0-12021 GCA_905231905.1 Symbiodinium pilosum | reverse complement strand
ACAGGTTGCAACAACAGCAGGGAAAATGCAAATTTAGCGAATTACATCTACCCAGTCAAGCAAACGTAAAGCAAGCCCCCCCCAATTTTCTCCCAAAAGACACTGACAAATTCCAGTCCTGCAAGTCACTGGGCAAGGATGGCATCATGCAGCTCCGCTACGAGCCTTTGAATTATGAAGGCCTTGTCCTCTGTCTCCTCTTGACAGAAGGCACAGGTGTTACATATATCCTCCCAGAGTCCTGCTTCGTAAGATTTATATTGAATCTCACGTCGGCTCCTAGGGATATCAGGGCAGAGCCGAACAAAAAGGCCGTGCCTACACTCCTGTGCTTGCCCTTTGAGCAAAAGATCGACCACAGCTTGGCTGGCGAATCAGGCACATACAATGCCAATCGCCTTGCGCCTTGGTCAACCAATGATCTGAAATGATCGTCCTCATAAAGGAGGCGGACATTTCGATCGTGTACGCCCCAGTGTCCACGGAGGTCCCACTGATTCGCGCCATTCGTAAATGGCCTAGTGTCGAACTCCAGGTCGTACTCACTCCTGCGCCTTGGGCGCCCAGTGGCATGAACCTCCCAAACCTCCATAATAATCGTGACACCCAGAAGAAGGAGGCGCAGACGGCGCGGGGGTGGGCCTTCAGGATCAGCTTCAACATTTATGGTTTAGTTGAAATTATACAGTCTGAGATTTTGGGTTCAAAGTTCAGGGTTCTCAGGGTTGAGCAAAAAAACGCAGGGTTCTTGGGTTCAGATTTTACTTACTCTTAAGAGAGTCGACTTTAAAGTTTAGGATTCAGGGTTTTGAATATTTTGGGTCAAAGGTAGAAGGGGGCAACAGCAGGCGGGGACAAGAAGAAGAAGAAGAAGAACAACAACAACAAGAACCCTAATAACAAGACTAAGAACAACAACAAGAACTATCACTAACAAAGGCTGGCTAGCCAGCCTACGGGTTCAGATGGCCGCCGCAGATCTCGCGCAGAGGAAGCCGAAGCTGGCTCAGCCACAGCAGCAATAGGACGAGCAGCGGGCATGCTCTTTGCTGCAGTTGGCTTGGCCTTAGGCTTGGCAGACGCCGAGGACGATGCTCTTGTTGGCCTAATGCTTGGTCGGGGCGGATCAACCGGAGGTGGTGGCGGTGGTGGCAGAGGTGGTGGAATACCAGGATCATCATGAGCTGGAATCCCAGGCGCATTTGGCTCTGCTGGTGCCAGCACCACCTGTGGATCTTCGCCTGAAGTATCAGTTCAATTAGTAATTAGATAACACTTAAGAAAGCCAAGTAGCACAGAAACATAAACCTGACATAAGATATTGCTAGATCCAGTAAGCCCAGTAGCTTCCACAAATTCTAACCACCATTTGGCGAGCCATCTCAACCATTCCAGGGGGTCCCTTCACGCGAAGAATGCGCGGGCCATTGTTGCGCGATCTTACGCTGACCTCAC
Source organism: Symbiodinium pilosum (assembly GCA_905231905.1). Taxonomy (NCBI): domain Eukaryota; class Dinophyceae; order Suessiales; family Symbiodiniaceae; genus Symbiodinium; species Symbiodinium pilosum. Next base: position 10,566 of record CAJNIZ010010572.1, on the reverse strand, counting down.
ACCCCGTGGATTCTCTTATAGCATGCCTGTGAGCAGCAAGAAAGGTGGCGGTCTCGTGCTGGCTCAGGTCCTGCTGCAACTCCACGTTGGAATCCATGGCACTCAACAGGACGCAGGCCTTCTACTACTCAACAACCATAATATCACATCTGGTCCTAAGAGTAGATTCACGTACAAACTGCTCTAACATCATTATTCGCAACCGCAACCCTTCTAGCTCGAATTTGAGAGATGGGTTCTGCAGGCAAGGCCCAAATCACTGTACATCACAATGCTTACACACATGCATTCAAAGCCACCATTGCACTTGGCTAGCCAAGCGGCAGCTAGAGTAAGACTTGCAAGTACTCAGCTCTAACATGACACTGACACTGCACTGTCCTAGACAGCTTGATTGAGCCGGCTAGCCGGTCATATGTGTCAAGGTGCAGGTGGAAAGTGCAAACATACGCAGGCACAAATTGACTGGCTAGCCAGTCAGAACACAGAGCAACGAATATTTATACATCACCTCTCAAAGCCAAGCTGCGACACCAAACAGCACTGTATGCCATGCCTTTGCGATGAATAAGTGAAGGAGAATGTCGCAGATACATCCTGGCAGCAGCCAGACACCAACATGCTGGTATACTGCCAGCCTTAAACCTTAAAGCGTGAACAGCCAGACCCTGAATCCCAACCCCCCGAGATACAACCCTAAACCTAAAACCATTAAATCGCCCAAAACCCTACACTCTAGATCTCATGCCCTATGGCCTACCGCCTAAGCCCTCCAACGCACAACTTACTTGCCCTGGCTAGCCTGCAGCAAGAATTAACACGACTGTCTGCATGCAATAAGGGAAAAACAGACTGACTAACCAGCCACACTACGCTTGACATCTCTGCACAGTAACCACTTCAAAGAGCGTTTCATTTCAAAGCATGTCATGCCACTTCCTCGGCAACAGAGGCTTACAAGGTGGTGAGTTGCAAGTACAAATGAAACATGAATGACGCTCGGGTTTGGGGTTAAAGCCAAGTGGCAGCTACACTTAGGATCGAACATGAGACTGACACTGAACTGCACTAGTTAGTTTGACCGAGCATACCGGCTAGCCAGTACCAGGTTAGGGCGAGGGCAGTGGCAGAATCAGACACATGTATCACACACACATACAGCCAGCGCAAGCTTACATGCAGTCTAATTGCTAAAATCTATCTAGGTGATCTGTACCTGGCTAGCCAAGTGAGGGCAGAAGCAAAATAATAACACGCGAAACCTCCTACTTCTATAACAATGACCTGCCTGAAGAAGAAGTTTTCCAACCTGGCACACCGATTACAGGGGAAGGTTGACTGCAGAGAAACTTCTTCGCACGCTTCAATGATTCACAGCCACTCAGCTCTCTGAACATGAAGGCAGACTGTGTCACAGAAAGCACAGCGAGTGAACTCAGACTTGCAAAGGCAGAGCCATCTGAGACCAATAATTTTGCAGCCTGGCAAGCCTGTGGTCCTGAAGGTACAGGCTGAGTCTGTCGGTCCTGGCGAAGAATAAATTATGCGAATCAGGTGGCTAATAGTAAATGATTGGGGAGCTAGCTTAGAGAGGAAGGCTTCATTCGGTTGACGAACTTCACAGATTAAGGAAAACCAAGCATGAAAAAGATCCTGATAACAAGCGATTAGTATGTTATTGGCTTCAGGTTACAACTAATAACTACTGGTCTTGGCTAGCTCAGGGACCAGGTTTCATCGCTTGGAACCCCTGCCCTCACTACCCTGCCATCGGCCTCAGGGGGCCAAGCAGCTGTCATCATCAAATCGGAGTCCTTCAAGGAAGGGGCAGGGCCAGGGCTTTATGACCAACAATGGAATCACCACTGCTGCGTCTAGAGGGTGTCATGTGCATTTCACTTATTCAATGTCAAGCTGGTTCATTTTCAATGCAAAATCGCACGGCTGCAGCACATGAAAACAGAAACAGTCCCAGACATGTTCCAATGCTGGGGCATCAGAATGCTGAGACTCACCCATTGTGAGAGACAGAATCTTTCCTAGCGGAATCTTCGGCAGCTAGAGTACTAACTACCGCAAAATAGATTCCAATAAAGGCTAGCCTGGTTAATAATAAGGCCTGCAAGGCAAACTACTTGTCACAGCTTCACAGCTGTCTGCCCAGGAATCTCCATGGAATGCAAAAGAACTATCTGCGGCTTGATGGGTCTCAGGCCTTTCGTAGCCCATTTGACACTCCACATGACTGAGCAGTGGCCTTTCTGAAAATCCACTGAGGATGTTACAGCGGCCAAGCTCCCAGCATTTTTTAGGTCAATGCCGGACGGGTCAGACCCACTCGTCGGATCATGCGATCCGGTCACTTTCGGAGTGCACTTGTAGTACACCTCGTGTTTGCGCTCAAGTTTGAAGCCACTGCCACCCTCAGACGTTTTCTTCGTGAAGTAGGTCACGTCCGTTTGGGCCCGGCTCGTCTGGGCTGTTGCAACTGCCTCACCTACAGTAAGCAACCTGCCGCTGAAGAGCACATAGGAATCCGAGGAGTCAAGGACAAACAGGACAATGTTCTCATCAGTAGGCTTCATGCCCGGTTTTCCATCAGTGCTGCGAGGAATGTGCTTGAAGGTGCCAGGCCCGAAGCCTGCAATGACACTGCCAGCCGGAACAGTCAACACAGAGTCTCCTGTGTTCAAAATGTGCCAGCTGCCATCAAGGCCGACGCGAATCTGGATCTTGCCGACCAGTTCTCTCTTCAACCCACTCACCCGGCACCTGCGCAAGCTTGGAATCCGAGAGCTCCGACACATTGATCTTCTCCATGGGCGGCGGCGGTGGCTTCGGCCTAGTGTTCTGCTGCACCGGAACTTCTGCAGCGCCTGCTGCTGCTGCGCCGGAGGACTCAGGCTGAGGCTCGCCGAACTCGTCAACAATCTCCTTGACCTTCTTCTGAAACTCAGGGCCAAATTGCGCATGTGTCCCCCAGAGACTCACTTGACTCGGTGGCACCACAAGAGCGCCGCCTTGCACTGTGCACAGATTCAACTGTGGCAAAGGTGGGGGCGAGAGCAAAAGATCCGAAGGCGGTTCCTGGGGCTTGGCCTGGTAGCCTGCGCACGTTACCTCGCCGCTGGAGAGCTTCATGGACACCTGCTAGATTTCCACTTGCAAGTTTTCGTTTAAGATTGACAGTGATGATTGCTTAGAACAAAAGTTCCTGGCTAGCCAGCTAACTGCTTACTCCTTTGCAATGGCCTGCAAATTCTAAGCATAAATTAACAGACAGACTAGTACTAGTACTATTATGCCATGCCTCTTCAAGAGTCACATGCCGCAGCCACTCAGCCTCAGTCGCGTTGGAGTTTGCGCCGACAAAAAGTAGAGGGAAGCGGACAGCACTTTGCCGGCGCAACCAAGCATAAAAGAAATCGCCAACGCCCACGGAGAGATCCAAGATGACGATTGCCGACATCTCGTCAGGGACCTGATTATTCGATTCCAGGAGTGACTCCAGCATTTTCGATGCTGCATCAATCCCAATCTGTTCGAAACGTTTGCCACCACGCACATGGGATGTTTCATCTGTGCTGCTGGGCAAGGCGGATTCTGTCAGATCCTCCGGTTGCTTCAACTTCTGGTTTGGGATCTGTTCTGCCTCTTCTGTCCGGAGCATGCTTGCCAAAGGCGTCTGGCTCCAGAAGAGTGCAGATGGCGACAGGGTCTTTCGTGCTCGCTTGGTGTTGGGCTGAGTATCCTGAGCATCGCTGTCGTGCTCATCCACGCTCACATGGACCTGGAGGGAGCACGACCTCACAAGGCGAAGTGGGTAAACTAGCGGACGAGTATCGCGAGAATCTGCACGAGCCTTGAACAGCGGGGAGGCCTGCGTATCAACGTCAACTCCCCGGCCACTCAAAGAGGTCAGGAGGACATGCTCAAGCACATGCTTCTGATGAGCTTTATAATGGAACACGGGGCTCATGACAACACCAAAGTTCCTCTTGGACTGGCTAAGGATCTGCGTGAAGGCAAGCGCCTGCTGCTCCTGGGTCTTGTTGGTCAGGGCAGATGGGGCCGACCAATTGAGCACTGCCAAAATTGCCTCGGAAAAGACTTAAATAAGGATTGAACTGAACCTTAAAGACAGAACTAAAATGTGATCATTCAAGCACCCTTTACTCAGCATTGCCGCAAGGGGCCGTTTCTTCCTTGGCCAAACCAGCAGACTTCAGCAGGTTGTCCATCTCAACTTGCACGTTCTGCAGCAAGCTCCCCTCCTCACCCTCCTTGTAATCGAGGATGCACGATTTCTTGGCTAGCCAAGAAGTAACCCACTGCTGATTTTCTTCGTGCCGTTTTTTTCGCCACTCCATCTTCACATGGCGCACATTTGTCTGGACGTCCTCAATCTTCTTCTTGTAGATGCGGAAAGCATTCATGTCGTAGGCAAGCTGGGATAGGACGAGCTGGAACTTGTCTTGGTCCAGCTGTGTGATCCTTAGTTCCACAGTGCCAGATGAATCCGTCACAGGCTTCTGGCACTGCAGGGATTCAGCAACATGCCGGAAGAAGGGAATGTCCGTTACTGTCAGGTTGGCTCTCGTCTCACTTTGGACCTCATAGAGCTCCAGCTCCAAGGCATGGTTGCGCGACACCCACTCAGGATTTCTTTCTGCGCATCAGCTTTCTGTGCTGGGAAGTTTTGGCAGAGCTCTTTTGCAAGGTTCGTAACCAAGGCTGCGCGCTCAGCCTGCTGCTCCACGGCGCTTTTCTCCATCTTCTTGCCTGGTGCCTTTTCATGGTCTGCAAAGATGCGCCTGAAGAGCAACATGCAGGAGTCTTCTGACATGGCCACCAGGCGCTTCCATGACTTGTGTGGCGATTTGAAGAGATGCGCGGGGAGGATCTTTTTGCTTGACAGCACGTCGTCTGACAGGCAGCACCCCTCCCAGCCCCATTGAGAAACATGAGCTTGGATGTAATCCAAGAGCTCCTGGCTGAAGAAATTCATCAAGTTGCCGACCGCCACAGACTTGCCCCCGATGAGCTGAAAGCTGTTGGCCACCGTCTGATTGAACCGCAATGAGACTCGTGCAATCCTGGTACCCCTTATTGCGAAGCTTGCTCAAGGTCCCTGCCCGGGGGTCGCCGCAGTGACCCCCTGATGGACAGGCGAAAGTTATGAAAGACCTCGTCCTGGAGCGTCAGGTGCTTGACACAATGCACGTGGGTCATCTGGACGGACTCTTTCAAAGTCTCGAACGTCATGAGAAGAAGGTTCCCGGTCCCCTGACGCCACCACTGGCACAACAGCGACAACAAAGCGCTGGCCCTGAGCATGCCCTTGCTGAACGCCAAGGAAAAAGGCATCAAGACTGGCCCAATGCCTGTGCTCAAAGTGGACCATGGGCAAGACTTTGATTTTGGGCACTCTGACTCCTCGAGCACCTTCACCTGCAANNCAAGCTTCCCAGCTGCGTGGCTGCTAGGATCTGGTTTCATGGAGCAGGCTGCAGTGAAGCCCAACATGGCCACATGCACCTTCTGAGGCAGCTGAGAGCCTAAGCTATCCGAGCTGACTGGCCGCAAGTCCGAGACCATGGAGCAGTACTCTTGGTCAGCTTTCAGAGGGAAAGCCTCCCACAGCCAAGAAGCAAAGTCTTGAATCATCTCTGGGCTGTTCAAAATGGTGCGCAGGTACTGCGAAGGCCCTCCATGTTTCTCAAGGACTTCAGTCTTGTAGCACTCGTAAGCAGACTCTACAGACTCGCCCTGCGCAAGCTGCTGCGCTGTCGGCTGCGGAATCTCCCATGGAAGAGTCGTGCTAACCGAAGACAATGCAGTAGCAGAGTCTGTTGCAGACTCTCCAGCTATCGAGGCTGGTTTGGATTCTGATGCCATGGCCAAGTAGTGAGTGGCTAGCCACTATCACAGCTAAAGACTTTAGCTACCTCGAGGCAGGCAGGAAAACTACTGAGCCTGAAGGCTGCTGCTGCTCTTGAGTTCTGGCTCCCCGGCAAATTTTGGTCCGATCTCCGTGTCTGATTTTCTGATACGGAGATGGGACCAAAAAAAATTTTTCGGTCCGATATCCTGGGCCTGACGAGACTTCGGTCCGATCTCCACTCCCGAAATTTAACATAGACGATCCGACCAAAGTCCCGCACACCCTGGGAGATGGGGCCAAAAAAATTTTTTCGGTCCGATCTCCGCGGCCGATTTTTGAATGGGAGATGGGACCCAAATTTTCGCGTGAGAGACTGCCAGCCTTCCTGTGGTGCTCAGAATCAGGATTCCTCTGCCAGAAACTTTTCCAGTCCAAGTTGCAAAACTCTCTGTCAGTCTACAAGGCACTCGCAAATACTCTTTTGCTTTCACCCCGAAGCAAGCTGCAGTTAGGCCGTCACTGGCAGAGACTGCTTGCCTTTGCCTGGGCCTTATCAAGAGTCATAATGAATCCCGTCTGAGATCTAGTGCACTGCAGGAATGATAATACATATGGACCTGCAAAGCTGATTACATAAGCTTGTTTTTAATACGGGGTTCCTGCCTACTGCACTAGCCAGACGCTACGATTCTTGTTTAATCGGAGGGCAGCTCTATGTCTGACTCATCATCATTGTGAGCAGGCATGATGGCTGCAACAGGCTGGCCAATGTGTGCAGTAACTGCTCGAGCCATGGCTTCGCAAAACTGAGCAGGGTAAATCTGAGCTGCTCGAGCCCGAGACATGGGGCCCTCCTTCCCTTGGCACCACACATGGACCCTTGGGATGTGACTGCATGTTTCGGCTGTACATCTGGAGTTAAATCCTTGCGCAGGCAAGCCAGGCAGGTTGCTCATGAATTTTGTTCGCTTCCTGATTGGGTCCCCTTGCACAGCGCTCCTAAGTCCTAGAAGACATTGATCGAAAATGTAGAGGTTGATCGCCATGTTGCTCTGCAACAAGCGGCGGGTAGCCGGCAAACTCCATGATGATGCTTGGCTGGGGTGTTCTAGCACTGCTCGCCGCCCAGCATGAACTTGAATTTCAAACAGGTACAGCGCAAACATCCAGAGCTTCAGGCCATTGTTGTAGGCCACTTGCCATGCCGCCCTATCCTTGCGGCGTCCTTCATTTGTCCGCTGTAACTGGGAGAAGACCGTACAGGGGGGCGAGAGCATGAGGACAGCCGGCAGCAGCGCATGGATGAGCTCCAAACATGAGCGTTGCCCTGAAGCAGTCAACAAATCATAGCCGGTCAGGATGTCGATGGAAGGGCCTGTTGAGCCACCTCGCCTTTCCACATGGGTGCAATGCGGGGCAGCGAGAACACTTCCATGAAGTCTACAGGCACATTTCCACGATCATGGCGAGGGCGAACATCAGCTGGAAGGGCTGCCACCTGGATCTCCTGCTGGTCCTCCCCATCAGATGGCAAGTCCACAGGAGACTCGTTGCTTGGCAAGCTCACTGCATCATCAGACATCGCCACGCTTCGTGCTCAAGAAGTTACAGCTAGCAGGGCAGGAGTCACGTCTGAGTCAGTCACTGGCCACAATTAAGCTCACCTGCGCCAGCCAAAGGCAAGCAATGAATGAAACACTGACAGTGAGCTGCAGGCAGGCCAATGGCATGGCAAGATTACTTACACATTGCTTTGAACATGATTGGAGACAAACAGTAAGCAGAAGCAATTGTTGGAATCCGCTTTCGCCGTGAACTGAAAGGCCAGCCTTTCCAAGAGTCTGATTGAGTCGATGGTCGGGTTGCCTCCGCAATGCCCAAAAAGCCTTTCTGCAGGAGGCAGGTCAATGCCTTCAAATCAAAATTGGCCACCCTCAAAATTGAGCCTGACAAACTGCTGGTCACATGCCAGGGCTCTGGGCGCCAGGGCTTCTGATGTTCCTTGTAAAGCCATTTTTCTTGCTTGGATTCCACAGTCATTAAGTTCAGGGCCAATACAGTCTGTGCACCCTACTGCTTACAAGGCATGACGAACCACAGAGCCATCAGCGTCGAAAGAATATCCACGCACGCCTTCGCGAGCAAACTTCTGACACCTGCCTGGACATCCAGGCTTCCCATATCTACACTTGGAGCACCCGAAGTGTAAAAAGTCACCTGACACCGGCTTAGCCGCAGTCTTGGCAGCAGCAGCAGCAGCAGCAGGCTTTGCCGCAGGCTTTGCCTTGGACTTGGCGTTGCCTGCTTTCGCTTTAGCCTTTGTCTTGGCTTTTGCTTTCGTGGCAGCAGCAGCTGGCCGGCGCAAAACCTCCCGGGGCTCTGGCTCATTCTCAGCATCACTCCCGGCAGGAAGACTCACAGCATCCGCCAAGGCAGGAGCTACTTCGCCAGCCAGGCTAGCCTGAGCTGGCTCGTCTACCTCAGCTGGCTCTTCTACCGCAGCTGGCTCTTCTACATCAGTCGGCTGTTCGTCAGGACCACGGGCTGCACCCATAGCTGCAGCTGCAGCAGCCGCTCGACGAGCTTTCTTGCCGCCTCGAGATTCCTGTGCTCTTTGGGGGGGTTCATCGGCAACTCGCCGCCGTGAAGGACGGCTTTTCAGCACTGCAACTTTGATTTCAATGGCTCCTTCAGGGGCGAAATCTTTCCATGTCTCCTCTTCTGCCTGCAAAGCAGCCTGACCAACGATTTTCTCGGGCCCAAAGATGACAAAGTCAATGTGAGGAAGGTCGCCTTGCTTGCCAGATGCATTTCGCTCCATCCACTTGAGGAGGTAGGCATAAGCCTCATGCATAGACCATGGTGCTTCCAGGATCTCGCTGGCAGTCTTCTGGTACTTCTTGACGGACTCTTCCGTGAGGACTGTCCTCGGGGCCTCCAGGGTTACAAGGCTCATGAAGTCAAGGGGGAACTCACTCAAAAGCTCCGTGGGCGGTTGCGACAGGCTCTTACTACACAGCCAGTGCTTTGCGAGCAAAATTGCATCGCTTTCTTGCCCATCAGCCCCTCCCTGCATGATCCACTCAGGCCCGGCTTCTTGAAGATTCTCTCGGCGAACTACTCGCATCACACGGGCTGCGTCTGCAGTGCTGTGGAGCCTTGAATGCCGCTAAAATGGACATTTAGCGGGGCCACAAACTCCTTCCAGTCATGCGCAGAATGGATGATTTCGATCTTGAGCTCAACGCCCCGCGCAGGGACGTAACGCTCCTGAAGGTAGCTGACATAGGCCTCTGGTGTTTGAAGTGGCCCTGCCCGTGCAAGCAGCGCACCGATGACCCCGAACCGCTGGTCAAGGCGATTATGCGTATGTCCAACCCTGAACATTGCCAGGGTCACCTCAGCAAATCTATTGGATTTGACAAGTAGACAGGCATAATTCAGCATCGGCGAGTTCCGTCCTTCCTTGGACGTATTGTCCGACTGAATAATCAGTCTACTCGCCATCTTGCGCCCACGGGACTGCAAGTGCTGAGCCACAAGCTCGAGTACCCTTGACAAAATCGTCTGCTGAGTGTTTGAGTCACCTTTGACATCTGCTTCAAGGATGCCAAAAAATTCCATGGTGCCAGGAACCAGAACTCCGACGAAATGAAGGCTGGGCCTCCGCAATGCACTGAGCCGTTTAGAGTTATCCACATCTCGTGGAATCATCCATTTGGATTTATCCATGGCATCTATCTGCAGGATAATGTGGGGGATCTCTGCATGCTCATTCTTCATGGCCTGCTCAACCTTCTCCTCCATGGCAGCCATGATGTGGCGATCGCTAAGCGCCTGCTGAATGTGCTTGGTATAGCCCTGGGTGACGGCTGTGAGCATTACTGGATTGTCCTGGCACTTGCGGAATTTGGAAAATTTTTTGCAAGCATCGCATCTAGAATGCGTGGTTACGGGCCGGATTCCCAAGATTCCAGACCACCGTTTCCAACACCGAGTAAATGTGCTGAAGGCTGCCAGGTCATGGTCCGCATGAAGCTCACAGTAGAGATCATAGAGTTCGCTTGTACTCATGGACGGCAGCCATCGTTTCTCAACTTGCCGCTTACCTTTGCTGTCGCTGCTTACATGAGACACCACAGTGGCCATCGTGTCAACTTGGCTAGCCAAGAGCCACTGAGGAGCGTCAATGATGCAGCGCTGATCTTCATGAAGTTCGCTCTGAAAGTGGAGGGTAAGACTGCTGGTATCGTCCGCATGATCCTTCGGGATAGCAAGCGACTCTGCCAGATTCTCCCACATGTACAGGAAGAAGGCATCCACGTCTTCACGCTTGGGCTCCTGGCGTTTCATCGGAAACAGCCTTGCATCAAGAGGCGGCAAAAGCTGGCCCTCTGCCACAAGCTTGGTGTAGGCGCGAACTTTTTTGAGCGGACATTGCGTCACGACTGCAAAGGCCCGCTGGCACAAGTCCTTGCCATGCCACTGATATGTCTTGCGGGTTGGTCCATCAGGATGGGTTCGGTTGATATTCATGATTTGACTGTACCAGATCTTGTTCTTCGCATCAAGACCAAGGTCAACCAGATTCTCATGAAAGCGCATCATGCTCACATTCAACCATGCATCCTTTTGCACGGCTGCTAGACAACTAGCATTGCAGCAAGAGCTCTCCAGCAGTT
>CAJNIZ010010570.1:0-12023 GCA_905231905.1 Symbiodinium pilosum | reverse complement strand
TTTAGGGTTTTGGAGTTTCAGGGTTTTAGGGTTGAGGGTTTAGGGTGTAGAGGTGGTCTAGATGTTGATTATCCGTATCTTGTCGGAAGGTTCAGTCCCGGACAGCTGAGCACAAGAAGGCCGCATGCACGTTCAAGACGGTTTAGAGGGTTTAGGGTTTAGGGGGTTTAGGTATTAGCCCTTTGATGCTTGTATTGAACACCTCCACCCACCTCAAACATGCAGAATGTATATGAGCTACAGTCTAAACTCCTAGTATCTCCCCCCAAGTAGTCCCTTACATAACCCCCTTTAAGGAGTTTAGACTATAGCTCACATTATGCCCTAATTTATCCCAATAAACTACCTTACGCTCCCACTTTCCATGTCATTCTCCATTTTCTTTTCCATTTGATGATCTATAATTGGGGTATATATAACACCACCTTTAAGGAGTTTCGACCCTAAACCCTATATAACCCCCCTCATATAGGAGATTCTGTGGCAAAGGGGTGTACCCCAGAGATCACACCATTTCCAGGGCTGCCACTCACCATTCTTCTGAGTAGGGTCCTTAGAGTTTAGGGCTCGGGTTTAGCGTTTAAGATCCGTGGATGCACTCAAAAAGGGCAACTGGACGCCACCTCATGTTGCAGGAGTTGAAATACTTGGAATGGGGTTAGGGGGACCCTAAACCCCAAACCTTTTGGCGCCGCTATAATTTTACAAGGATTATGAGTGAAGACGACCGGTAATTGTTCAGCCTTCAACTGCGCGCGCTCAATCAAGGAGGCTGGAGTCCCTCTAGGTAGCAGGATCAATCTGAGACTAGGCTATTTGCGGAGAAGATTTTACATCACACATGTTGCAAGAAAACCTTATGACTCCTCCAGTTTCGGGGAGCTATGCGCATGCAGGAATCATATGAGCTACAATTAGTATTTCTTTATTAAATCTACACATGGGCTCCTATGACGGAATACCCTTGACCCCCGCCATTCTAACCCGTCCGCCCCCCCTCTCCCCCTACCCCTCCCCCCTGACTTTCCATTATTGGGCAGGTTTTACAAAACTGGAAACAGGTGCTACCTTCACCCCAGCTACATTGCAAAACCGCACGGGTACTTTACGAAAGGGCAGCAATCTTTGTAGGGCCATTTTTGGCTAGGTTCCCCAATAAACCCTAAATAACAAGGGTACCTTTTTTCCTACCATTTAGCTTTAATACGGAGACCCCCCAAATAAAAAGGGAAAAGGGGTACTACTGGGGTCCCTAAACCCTGAACCCTAAGCCCCAAACCCTAAACCCTAAACCCCAAACCCTAAACCCTATATATGGCCAAACCCTAAACCCTATATATGGCTCTACTGGGGTACCTAGTTGGGGTTCCATGTTAGTCTGCGGGAGGGTAAGTAAACCCCAGGAGTCCTTGCGGCTTTCTAAACCTCTTCTTGCACACTCCAATTCCTGAGCCAGGACATTAATACTATTACTATTATTAACAAGTTTAGGGTTTAGGGTTTAGTGTTTAGGATCTTTATCTTACTCCCACCCCCCACCTCTCACTGGGCCCAGAATTTCGAGCACCCTTCATAAACCAGCAGGAGGCTTTTGCGAAACGCCACAAAGCTGCATTGGCTTCATACAGGAGAGCGCGTCAGATGAACGAATGATGGTGCTCACAGCGTATTCATACGCTAGCTTCAGACTGCATCAGAGAAACTCTATTAATTGGCTTCTTCAGAAGAATCCCAATAACGTCAAAAAGGCCATGTCGGGATCAGTTTTGATATGTAGTCCCCCTCAGGTGAATAGGATATGGAATTGCCCACATGAGAATAAAGTTCCCTAAGATACTCCACGTTCCATCTAATTAAAGGGGCGCTAAACCCTAAAACCTTTCCAGCTACTTAAGGGGGAACCCTAACCCCCAAGACTTGAACCCTAAAACGTAAACCCTACATATCCCCTATAATCCCTATAAACCACCATTTGATTGGTGTGAGGTCAGGTGCAGTGCTGAGAACCTGCGTTGGAAAAAAAAGATCCGAGTCCTCGAGCTGAAGTCACAGTGCTCACAGTACTTTGGGTTTTAGGGTTTAGGGCTTGGGGTTTAGGATTTAGTGGTTAAGGTTTGGAGTTTAGGATTTAGGATTTAGGCTTTGGGGTTTAGGCTTTTGGGTTTGGGATTTAGGGATCAAGATCTATGATTTAGGGTCTACACTGTGCTCACCTTACACAGAGGGCCAAGGGGAAATAGCAAGTAATGAAGGAATGGAAGGAACATGGAAGCTACCATAATAATATACAAGGTTTAGGACTGAGGGTCTGGGGTCAGGTGGGCTTAGTAAGTATACTTATAAACCTACAAGCCATGTAACCTCGTTGTCCCAAGGTTCAGCTACGTCCTAAGTTAAGTCCCCCGGACCTGCCGCATATTTCCTACAAAGCCAAGAAACACAGGACCTTAGCAATGTCTGCATCACCACCACCGCTGCAGCACCGTTTTAGTGCTAGGACATCTCTGTTGTAATATTCGCATCAACAGTGCTGACCGCCATGCCACTTGAACAAAGCAAGTATGGAACATTATCACATGCTTGCCACTAGGAACCCAACGCCCTAAACCCTAAACCCACAGTAGTGGGTCGGACAGAATTTGGTAGTTTCCCAAAATTGCGGGGGTACCAATCTAAACCCCGACGTATTATACTGTAATCCCTATTTTAGAGACCACCAGAAACGTACCCGCCCCCCCCATTGTTGGAGCTCTAGACGCTATTAATTCCTTTAGAGGTACCCCTGCACCAATTTTGGGAAACTACCATTTGCAAGCTCCTTAATTTGGCAGCGACTGGCAAGGAGGAGACTCAGCCTCACACTCCAGGCATTTCCCATGTAGGCACGTGCCAACATCTGGATCCTTTTTCAGGGGTTATAGTAGTACTCCCCCAAAGGTACCCCCCGGGTTTAAGGAGCCAAGAAGGACGATATAGGGCTTAATAAGGCCTAATAGGGTGCTAAATCTGGGGGGGATACCTTGGGGGGTACTAATATATATATATATATATATTCTCGGTTTCAGGGTTTAGGGTTTAGGGGTCCATGTTCTCATAAGTTGCTAGTCGAAAGGAAGGTCACCCTTGTGCTGTTTGAAAGCGAGGGACCTCGTAGATGATTTGCAAAATGGACTCAGAACCACACACTCTGGGATTGCGGCTACCCCTCCTAGATCTAGCACAGAAGCTTCGAAAAGGCCTGATGAAGCCTGCCCAAAACCCTGAGCCCTCGACGTCTCGTCCTTTGAGAAGGAGGCGTATCATGAGGTTCCGTGAAAGGCAATATTAGGTTTATATTGGGGTGATGTTGGGATAAGGGAAAATAAAATGGAAACTGCTATATTATAATGGGGTATATATTAGGGTCATCTAAGGTTTAGGGTTTAGGGTCTGTAATGTGGAGAGCTGATTCAGATTAATGTAGACCCATGATGAATAAAGCCCTCTCCTTTTACGGGCCTTAACAGTAGGATCCCTATTATGATCCCTATTAAGGGGAGAGGGGTTGTTAATCAGTGGTCTGGGTTAACCCCAATTCTGCTAAGGGGTTTAAAGTAAGTTATCATGCTACCCTTAACCCTAAAAAATAGAAAACCATGGTAATTGAATCTGAGTTCCTGAAACAGCAGCCAGAAGAAGGCAACTTCAGGACAATGTTCTATAGGGTCTAGTTTAGTGTTACGGGTTTAGGGTTTGGGGTGAGGTTGTCATAACTTGCCCTGTGGAAAAGGACCCGTAGTCTGGCAGTAACCATATCTTCGTGTGCAGCTGCGTCAGTAGTTTGGGCACAGGCGAATCTGCGACCTGGCAGCGGAAGGTTGTCCACATAAAAACTTGCCCAACATGTACACCTCTTGTGGAACTCCTTTCTTTTTCTTGGCGGTTCAGAAACTTGGACATCCACATGGATAACTCACCCATTCTTTAATAATCAAACTCACCAGGCATATCATGAGCACAACTATTCCCTTGTGCATGATGCTCCCGTATGGGCCATGAGGGTGGGGGGTTGCATCACTAGGAGGGGACCAACTCAAACTTAGAATCGCTAAAAAACACTTTAGAGTCGTAGATAGGGACCGAGGACTTTTATAATCCAGAATTCACTCCCCAAACCCCTAAGACCTAAACCCTACATCCAATCCAAAATACCCTTATGGGGGGCAGGAGGAGCCCCTGACAATTTGTTGGCCCTATCTGCTGACTGACCAGCTTGGCAGAGAGTTTTATGGATCTCACACGCATTTCTCAAAGTAGGGCAGCCCTAAATCCTAAACATTGACAGTAAGAGAACTCCCAAGATAAGGACATGGCCTGATAGCTTACAAAAACAGCCATAAAGATCGGTAGGTCTCCATTAACATAGAGGGTTTACCCACTGGGCACAACAAGTTCTGAATGACCCTACGTAGCTCATAGACCGGGACCCATGGTATAATGTTATCATGCGAAGTATCCCATTAACTTCCCAGAAACTAACACGGAATCCCAGAAAGGGCCAATCAAAGACCTACAGTCCCTCTAAAAGGGGCCATATGAGTTTCCATGCCAGTTTGGGGGAGTGTAGTAGGGTTTGAGCTTGAGGATTTCAGGCTTGGCTTGGCGCTTCGGGATCAAAGCCCAGGGCTTCAGTCGCACCCTAAACCCTAAACCCTGAACCCTCAACCCTAAAGCTCGTCCACGAAGAATTTCGACCCATGGACCCAGGGAGCCCGATATCCCGATGTTATTATAGGGTTTAGGGTCTGGGGTTTAGGGTTTAGGGTTTAGGGTTGAGGGTTTAGGGTCTGGGGTTTAGGGGAATATACCTTGAGTCATATTGGTGATCCTAATCCCGTTTCAGGTATGTTCCCTAGCTAAGTGGTATTGGCCCCCAAGTCCTAAACAAGCTAAACCCTAATTATAGATCCTGATATGTCCCAATATAACCCGACACGCTGCGTAACTAAGTTGAAGCCACAAACCCAAAACCCTAAGGTATGTTCCTTGATTCAGGAGACTTGGGCAATCTGGGGAATTGCCCGAAACCCTAAGCCCCTACCCTACACCCTGAACCCTACTGGCTGGCACTGGAAGGGCTGTGCTACCAGATACAGCTGCAAGCGTGTGGCAAATAAAGCATAGTTGGAGGGACGGGGGGGACTTAGTAAGTAGGTAGGTTTCAGGAGATGTAGGGTCTAGGGATTAGGGTTTAAAGGTTTATGGTCAGGAGGATGTAGTAAACAGATTAATGAGAATAGGGATCGCCGAATCTTTGCTACCGCAAGCAGGATATAGTGTGTGGGCCCGAAAGCTTAAACCATTAACCCTAAACCTCAAACTCTAGGCCCTAAACCTTAAACCCTAAACCCTAAACGAGCAGGATGCAAGTGAACTGTCAAGCCTAGACTCAAAGCCCTAACACGTGTTCAAGACTTGTTGCCGTCCCTTTCTCCTTAAACTAGGTTTGGGGTTTGGGGTTTGGAGGTTAGGGTTTGGGGTTTGAGGTTTGGGGTTTAGAGTTCAGGGCTCAGGGATAATGGAGAGTCAACTCAAGAAGCGCATGGACATGACATTGAAACTGGGGTTGTATATAGAAATTTATTTTAGGATCCCAAGGTCACTCACTGTAAAACAGGAAACCATTTTGTCGAATTACATACCCATATTGAGGGAACTTAACAACCCAGTAACCTATTTGCATTTCGGACTGACAGATTGGATCCCCGGTTAAAACCAGGATAAGGGTTAGGCTTATTGGATCCAGGTTTAGGGATTAGGTTTTAGGGTATCCGGTAGGGTTTAAGGTTAAGTAAGCGAAGAACCGGGCTGTGCTGTAACCCTTTCTACGAAAACGATGACAGGGGGATCTTCTGAAAAACTCGGCCAAAGGGAGGACCTTCATGACCTCCTTACAAATACACCATCCCTGGAGTCCCTCCACCCTAAACCCTAGAAGCCCTCATACGACAGTCATGGGGGCCATTTGGGAGGGGGCTGGCCTGGCTGCGGGATCCTGGTGGATTATGTCCCTCCGAATCAAACGCAAAATCTCCGAGGAAGTGTTAGGGTTTAAGGTTCAGGGCTTGGGGTACCTTTGCAATGCTGGGAGTATGTGAGGATGATAATTAATGGATTATGCAGGCCCCTGTTGGGGATTGACCTTGAATCCTAATCCCGAAGCCGAATTACTGCAAAACACACACACGCTGATGACTGGGTAAACCCCTTGAAAAATATTAGAATATAGGGCCCTTATTAAAGCCATTAGGGAAAATATTAACCCTAAACCCTAAACCCTAAACCAAATATCCCAGGGGTCTACCCAGATGAGCTCCGCACTGATTCCCACCCATGGACACGACAGGTATCAAGCAGTATGGCTGACCTCACACGGTTTAGGGTTTAGGGTTTTATTGTTTAGGGATGGGCGGAGCACCCGGACAGTTCTAAAGCTTTGGTGGACGCCCCACCCAGTAATAGTGACTATAATGGATAATAGGGATTATACTAGGGTCCTCTTACATTCTTATTATACCACTATTCCAGGGTGGGGGGTCCTCCTAAATTCTATCATTCAAACCCTACGCCCTAAACCCTAAACCCTAAACAGCTACACTCTACACCCCAAGCTCTAAACTATGGGCTCCTTCAACAGAAACGCGAACATTATATTGGGGCATGAACCTTTTCGAAGGTATGGAAAGGGCGTGCAACGATTGTTTTAAATTTGTTGCAAGGAGGGTTGGACTAAAGCCAGATTTTCCCCAAAGAGCAGGACTGCAAGCACATCTTCAGGCTTTGGGTTCAGGGTCTGGGCTTTAAGGCGCAAGGGTACATAAGTTCTACTTGGAGGGTTAGAGGGATGGGAAAGCAATAGGTGAATAGCCAAGAGAACGGAAGCTGCTAGGTAAGGGTTTAGTAGGTTTAGGACGTTTAGGATTTAGAGTCAAGGGAACTTGGACTTAGTAAGTATGTCGGGAAACTACCATATATTAAACAAACCCCCGCCCTTAAAATCAAACATGCGCCCAATATAAAATGTCTCGCGTTGTTTTTTTCAACATGAGGGTGGGGGGGGTGTTTATTCTGAGCTGTAATATTAGTATGGAGGCGGTACCTTATAACACCTCAGCCCTTAGCCCTAAAGCCCAATTTTTTAGGAGCAGCCAGAGGAGGGGGGGGGGTTCCAACAAAAAACATTTTGTGTTAGGTGGACCCCACACCCTGTAATAGTCACTATAAGGGATAATAAGGATTATGTTAGGGTCCTCTTATATTCTTCTTTTACCACTATTACAGGGTGGGGGGTCCAGCCTAAATTATGTGAGATATGAGGAGTGTAGAGCGACCATGGGGAGTCATAACATTGGATGCAATGCTTACGGCTTATGAAAAGTCTCTACATGGCAACTCCTGTCCTGTGATCCCTAGAATTTAGGAGGACCCCCCACCCTGTAATGGTGGTATAGTAGGAATATAAGAGGACCCGAATATAATCCCGATTATCCATTATAGTCACTATTGCTGGGTGGGGGGCCCACCTAACCTAGATGGCTTTAGAACTGTCCAGGTGCCGAACTCAGCGGTATATCGTCAAAGAGCTGCTCAAAGGGCTCATCGTTGATGGCCATCGCCAGTGTCCCACTCTTCGAGTTCCTTGCGTGGAATATGGATGGCTGAAAATGTCCAATGTTGTCCTGATAGAGTCCTCAAGTACAAGCTATTCACGCAAACCTAATCCATCTAGTTCTTGAGGCCCCTGCAGTTTTTGAATTGTTTCGTACTTGGTGACGCCATGAGGGTCCCATGCTACCCATGCCCAAGGCCAAATAAGCTCCAAACAACATCTTATGACACCTCATTTGGGCTATAGTCTAAACTCCTAGTATCCCCCTTAATCTACCCAATAGCAGTCCCCTACATAATCTCCCATATAAGACCCTTTAAGTAGTTTAGACCTTGGGCACTATTTTAGTGGGTGTTCGCACTGTTAGGGTAGACTTAGGGTCTAGGGTTTAGAGACCCTACACCCTAAACCCCTAAACCCTAAACTGTGGAGAGCCTTTGCTTAGGACATAGACTCTTGAAGCCTAAGCCTGAAATTAAGGGATGTACATTAGGGTCTAGGGTAGTTCACCCCTAAACCCTAAACCCTAAACCCTAGCCCTTATAGGAACCGTATAAACGACCCCTACAGTTGTACCATCACCTTAGAGGCTCCCTGTTTTGAGAAAATGCCAGATGAGCTACGGACTAAACTTAGGTTGGGGGAGACCTACAGGGGACTATATAGGGTTTTTTGGGGGGGGACCTATTGAGGGATATACTACTCTTTTTTTTAGTCCAGGGCTCATATGAGCTAGAGTCTAAACTCCTAGTATCGCTCTTAAGAACCTCTATAATACACCCTATATACCCCCTTTAAGAAGTTTAGACTATAGCATATATATTCCTAAACCTTAGGCCCGGACCTTCCCTGACCGTCAAACCATAAACCAATTTTACTTAAATCTTCAAGGAAAGCTTATGTTTTAGGGTTTAAGGCTTAAGGAATTTTACAAAAATCTTCAAGGAAAGCTTCAGGTGGGTAGTTATCAGGGGGTACCTTTGAAGGAGGCCTATACAGACCTCATGTAGCCCCATGAGCCTTATAATTGCAAGCCTTTCAAACGCCTTATATGGGGGTACCCACCTTGTAACTACCCAAATGGGGGGTGCTTGGGAATCTGCTCGGGGCTTAAGGCCCAAAGCCTAAACCTTGAATACCTAAATCCTAAACCCTAGACCCAAAATGCTTAACGGCGGCTTAGGGTTTAGGAGCAGTAGCTACCCAAACTGCATGTGAAACCTTTTGTTCTTCTGAAGAGCCGCAAAAAGCCCTAGATCTTCCGGCCACAAGGGTTTAGGGTTGAAGGTTTAGGAATTAGACTGTGAACTCCACGTCTCCGGAAATCGTGGCTGGGCCCCTTCTTGAAATCAGGATTTTCCGGAGGAAAACAAGCTTCTCCCGCCCTTAGATAATGGTACTGTTTTGAAAAAAATATTAGGGGTGGGGGCCTCATGAGTAGGGGAGAGGATTAGCAAGTGCTGGAAGAATGGATCAGACAACAGAATTTGTAGGATTTGGATGTTGACTTATAGCCCCGATAAGCCATACTAAAAGTTCAGGAACCCCCTTTGGCCCTCCAAGCACAGTTTACAGTGGAGGACTTGCGCTTGACTCTTTGATGGGGAGAGCTACAGAGCTTTCAAAACCAAGCTCTGGACCTAAAACCTACATCCCTAAACCCTCAACTAAACCCAAAGCCCTAAACCCTAAACCCTAAATCCCTTAACTCTAAATCCCTAAACCCTAAACCCTATGGAGTTTGGGGCTTTAGACTTCCTATGGCATTCACTAGGTTCCCCAGTAAACCCTAAATAATGAGGGTACCCTTTTTCCTACTGTTCTGTCTTAATAAAGAGACCCCCAAATAAAAAGGGGGAAAGTGTACTACTGGGGTACCTAGTTCAAGAAGCTGACGCACAGTCAAAAGAGAGTTGTATAGTCCCTATGCCCGATACAGAGTGTTAAGAGTTTATAGTCGCCCTTAAGTAGATAGAACAGGGGGTTTATGGGGATCTTTAAGTATAATACCCAAAGCCATATTCTATCTACTTAAGGGGGATTATAGGCTTAGAAGTGGTAGAAGCTGGCGTGCTTCCACTACGGCATATGGGTAGAAGCGTCTCGTAGGCTGGTATAAGCTTTAGATGCGGTGACGAAAGTGCCCTCAAACCCTATGCCAAACTTGCAGAACACTCGACCATATCATAAAAGCAAGTCCTTCCTAAACTCTGAATTTCAAAGCCCAAAGAATGCATCTTGAAAAAATGCAGAAAACCCTTGGCCAATAACCTTAGTGCAACTACAATCAAAAGCTTGAATCCCACGGCGCAAGTCTTGAAGCCCAGAACATACTGGTTTAGGGTTTAGGGTTTAGGGTTTTAGGGTTTAGGGTTTGATGGACCAAATCCTGAATGACCCAAAGCTTACGAGACCAAGCAAACTTGTGGGGTTTGGGTTGAGGGTTTATGGCTTATTTACATCCATGGCGTAGCAAAACAACATCACATAAGCGATTGTGAATGTTCATTCACCTAAGCCCGGTCTTCGTCATGGGCTTACCAGTTTTGTGCATTCCTCACCAAAGTCATCAGTGAAAGCAACGACTCCTCTAGGGTCATGCAGGTTTTTGTCCATGAGCAATAGCTCTTCAAGCACAAGTGCTCCTAAGCCCCCAAATCCTAACTCTTGAAGCCCTCGCCCGAAACCCTAGCTGAGTCTAAAGCTTAAATCCTAGACCCTCAGCCCGTCAATCTCAACCCAATCCCTGCTTCTTGGGGTTCTAGGCTCAAAGGTTTGGGGGTTCAGGGTTTTGGGTTTAGAGCTTAGGGTTTTTCGGGAAGAGTGTAGGAAGAGGATCTAGAATTTAGAATTCAACGCTGCGAAGCCCGAATTTTAGAACTGAGCTATAGCCTAAACTCCTAGTACCCCCCTTAACAACCCCCGCAGTGGTCTCCTATATAATCCCCCCTATAACCCCCTTTAAGCAGTGTAGACTACAGCTCATATAACCCTTATACAACCTTATATTTAGCAGTTTCCATTTCATTTTCCATGTTCTTTTCCATTTGATCTTCCATTATTGGGGCATATATAATCCCTTTGAGGAGTTTAGACTACAGCTCATCTGAGCTCCAGGCACGCCACGCATGTCTACCACCAGGTGTACATAACTGCCTTCTTCGATCAACCTCCAGGACCCATGGATCAGAACTTGGGGTTTAGGGTCTAGGGTTTGGGGTTTGGGGTTGGGGGTTTAGGGTCTAGGGTTTAGGGTTTAGGGTTTGGCGTTTGGGGTTTGGGATCTAGGGTTTAGGGTTTAGGGTCTAGGGTTTAAGGTTTGGGGTTTAGGGTCTAGATTTGGAGTTTAGGGTTTGGGGTCTAGGGTTTAGGTTCTAGGGTTTAAGGTTTGGGGTTTGGGGTTTAGGGTCTGGGGTTTGGGGTCTAGGGTTTGGGTTTAGGGTCTAGGGTTTGGGGTTTAGGGTTTGGGGTTTAGGGCTTGGGGTTTAGGGGGATCAGAACTTGGGCGCTCTTTGCATCCCTACTAATTGCAATGTTGAATTTCGCGCCCAGTAGGTGAAGGTAAAAGAGGAACTCGAAAAGTCTTAAAGCTGCAGAAAAGCACTACCAAGAAAACGTGAGTTGTTGGCATGCTCTTGCGGATCCACACAGTTAGTAAGGACTATCTCAATTATCTGTGCGCTCTTCATTGCTTGGGTGGCAAAATCGGTATATACACAGATCTTAAGGCTCCCACAAGCACCCATTCCTGAGCAGTGTTGAAATTTGGGTTTAGGACAGTTGTCAGAGGTTTAGGGTTTAGGGCTTATGTACCCTAAACCCTAAACCCTTAAACCCTACACCCCATGTTCTATCTATTTGAGGGGGGACTCTACGGTCTGGGTGGCCTATGCTTGAGCCCTCTGGGCGAAACAGCCGGCCAGAATCGCTTCGGGCCGCATGTTGCTAGTGCGAAAGGCTGAAGAATCATTGGTATCATGGCCCTGGATTCCTCGCATAACTATAATATCTAGGGTTTAGGCTTTAGGGCTTCCTACAGCACATGTCTTTATGTGCAAAACTGCTGCCCCTGGCTTTGTGAAGGACCGTTGTATGGTCATGAGTTTGGTGTCGACTTGCGAGAAGATCTAGGAGTTTAAGCGGACCCAATTTTAATTTTACATTCCAAACAAATAAACCCCTCATAAATCCTTCTTATAGGGACCCCCAAACCCCCATAAATTCGCCGAGGCATCCAGCCTCAGGGCATTCAGATCCCTTTAAAAACCCCCTCTACCCCCCTTGCAGACACGTTTCAGCCTGGGTTGGGTGCATTTTCCGGAGGCCCCTGGAGCTTCCTGGAGGCCCCTGGAGACCCCCTGGAGGCCCCTGAAGG
>CAJNIZ010010569.1:77667-95881 GCA_905231905.1 Symbiodinium pilosum | reverse complement strand
TTGTATATAACCCTTAATAGGACCCCTAATATAGACTGTTACTGGGTGGGGGCAGTACCCAACCTAAACCCTAGACCCTAAACCCTAAACCCTAAACCCAAATTATACTAGCCTAGCCTCCGAGCTCGTCTTGCGGAGCTGGCGCATGGCAGTCAAGGCCTGCCATGATGGAACCCGGCTTCTGGCCCCTGTATATTCAGAAGGGATTCTGGTAACCCCAACCCCCAACATTAGGACCCTATGACTATCATATGATGGTTATATGGTCCTAATTTTGGGGGTTGGGGTTACCAGAATCCTCTTATTGTATATGGGGTACCTTGAAAGGGGTCATAGGGGTACTCTAGGGGCTATATAGGGGCTATATAGGGGTTATATAGGCGGTATATAGGGGGTATATAGGGTTTAGGGTTTTTTGGAGAATCCAATGGAGAAGAAAATTTGTTGTTTCGGAAACTGGCATTACTAAGGCTTATAAAGGGTTTAGGATTTCCCCAACCAAAGGAGGGGTACCATTTGGGGGGTCCCCATTAATTATAAAGATTCTAGCATATCGGGGTCCATATTGGAATACTCCTATTCGGGAAAACTACCATATACTAAGGATATGACTGCCGACCCGGGGTTTAGGTTTAGGACAGCCGCTGCTCCGGTGGCGGACGGGTGATGATGGTGATGGTGATGATGATGTTGGCAGTGGCCCTGTATCGTGTTCGGTGGGTGCTGCTAAGAAACAGTGCAGGTCGCTTGTCTGATGCCATGCCAGTAGTGAAAAAAGTGGTATCATGAAGTCTGGAAGCTGCAACCTAGCTCATTTGATGTACATAGCCCTTCTGGCGGGCCGTCAATCGCACGGCCAGTCTCCGCAGAGGGCAGTTGCGCCCGCAAGACTGGGATTTGCTCAGCAGCGTGAGTGGGTGAGTGAGTGCTGGCAATGGGGATGAAGAGACTATGGAAAGGAGTAGATATGAATTCAAGAAAGTCTGGCAATCGCGCTACAGTCACCACCTTGCTTTTGATGACAAGCTAACGTCCGCTCATAGGAATCGTCATCAGTCATTATGTAACTACTTTGACTGTCACTCCAGCGTGGGGTCCCCGAGAAGAAAATCTCCGTTACGGAAAGCCACAGCAAATGGACATGTATTCCAAAAAAACGCCCCACTGCAGTGCCCCTTCAAACTTTGAAAAGCTAAAGCTTCTTTGCCACCCCCCCCCCCCCAAAGCCAGAGGTGTCTTCGGTAATTTTCAGAAACTCCTAAAACCATTCAACTTGAATCCCTAAACCTAGCCCTAAACCCTAAATCCTAAACCCTAAACCTGGCTCCACGAAACCCTGCGAAGCTGAACAAGACGAGAAACCGCCGCTCACCTTGAAAACTTCCAAACCCCACACCCTCGGGGTTCAGCTCCCGAAACCCCAAAAGAAAGGTAGAATAACACGCTTTTTGGCTTTTATGGATGGCCACTATTTTGCTGACTTTTGGGGGGCTCAAATCATTCCTAGCCCGGCTTCTTGGCCTTGTACAGGCCTGATCCGGGGCTGCCTTTAAGCTCCGCAGAACCTTTCTTCACCTCACGGGCTCTTTTTTGATCAGGGGCTGGAGCTGGAGTTTTGGAGTAAGGGCTTGGGGACCAGACTTTGTTTTGCGATTTTGGTCTATGGAAGAGAGGAACCTGGAGGGCGGCGGGGCAACACTAAGTAGTACAAGTAGCACCTAGATCAAATAGCAAACCTACCTCATACTGAAAAACGAGGTTGTGGATGGCCATTCTTGCGACCCCTTGCCATGTCATCGCCGATACCTGAACCCTAAAAATATGTAGAATAATGGCCCTTTGGGCTATTTCGAGGGGTTTGGGGCTGTTATTTTACCTACTTTTGGGGTCTAGGTAGACCTCATTTGTGGCTGTTGGGACTCCGGACTCGTTAGATGGCAGATGGCTTGGCTCAGCGGAGAGTCCGCAGCGTCACCCACTCTACTTACTGGTGGTTCGTAGGGAATAAGGGAATAGTGTTCCCAAAGACCTCATACATATATATATATATATCCCCGATATACTATATTACATTAATTGTGACTTGGATTACTTATGTCAGTTGGACCTTAGCTTTCAGCTTGGCGGCTGGGATTTGGAGCTGGGCCTCTGCCTTGAAGAAATAATTCTGCATGGGTTATGTAGGTTATAACACTTATATGATCCCTATATAACATATTCCCATAATATGCCTTACTAAGAGCCAATAAGATAAGTTCTTCATCGGGATTCGAATGGAGATCAGTTGGGGTAGTTACGGCTTCAGCGGTCCATATGATAAGACGAACCAGAAGAGACACACTTCCAAATCCTATAACTGGAAGGCCACCCTCATGAATGGAGAAATCAAGAGCAGAACACAACAAAACGCTAAAGCTATGCCATTTTCCAAAACCAAGCGAAAGATCTTATCCAGGTGATCTGGGTTCAAGCCTAAAAAACAGAACCCACGACGCTGTGCCTGTTCCCAATGTTTCCAGGAGTCCTTGGCATCTCGAAGTGGAGCATCCTGCTTCAGTGCATACCGTCGAATCACACAAGACTGGCAGCGGCAAGTGTGTCGTAGGATTGGTACTTGGTCAAAATTCCTCAAAATGGCCAGATGGCCACCAGGAACATTACCCTAGGAATCTATGTATACGAATAATACCTACTTTGGGCCCAGTCTGTAAATATTACCTACAGTAAGTTATTTGGATTCCCAGGGTTAATGATTGCCCCTATGCCTTCCTTCGTAGACCTACAGTAGTCCTTCATAAACTCCTCACATGATCTGTACAACAAACACACAGAAAGGATGACAAGAAGGTATCTTGACAACAAACATGCTATCCATAAGGTGGACCCCCACCCAGTAATAGTGACTATAAGGAATAGTAAGGATTGTATTAGGGTCGTCTTGTATTCCTATTATACCACTATTACAGGTTGGGGTCCTCCTAAGCTATCCACAAGGTTGAAAACAGGGCAGTCAAATGCTATTACTTGCTAGTGACGAGCAGGGCATAACGAGATACATGATACAGGGAGTATATAGGGATTATTCTCCCATATTCCCTACTGACCAGGAGTAAGATTAGTGTACCAGGTCGGAAAAGGAAGCATCCTGGCTGTGGCAGGCCTCATACACGTTTGCCAGCTTTCCCTTGGTCTTCTTAGACCTGCGGCAGCGTTGCGTTTGAGAGATGGCATGTTCTAGGGTTTATGGTCAAATCCTGCTACTGCTTTTGAAATTCCAAAGAGGCGGGTTGGGAGTGTTATAGGCGTCCTGACTCTAGCACGCAACCGCCTCTTGGAGTTTCTCAAAACAATCTCTGCGTCATCTTTAAGGGGAACCCATAAAGGCCCTCTGTGGGAGAAATCCCACATGGTAGTTTGCCTAAATAGGGGGACCCCAATAGGAGATCCCAAAATACTATAACCCTTATTATGGGAACCCCTATATACCCTCTAAACCCTAAACCCTAAACCCTCTGTAACCCCTAGAACCACCCTTTTTGGAGAAACTCCACATCTGCTTCAGTGGCGCGCAGCGCTCTGGGGCGCGAGCCCTGTCTGCGGTAGACCCATCACCCTCAGTTTTGGGCTTTAGGGTTTAGGGCTTAGGGTTTAGGGTTTAGGGTTTAGGGTTGGGCGCAGTTGTTCTCGGCACGGAGTTGGGGGAGCTTAGGACCCTAAGGTCCCTTCTAAAGGGGGGTGTAGGGATCTGCAGGGTTGAGGGTTCAGGGGGCTTGGGATTTAGGGTCTAGGGCTTAGGAAGCTGGGGCCTGCTCAACATGGGGTGCCCTAAGGGATTGTATAAGTTCAGTTTTGAGAGCTCCCTCAGAAACAAAAGCAGAACATTGAGACATGAAGCTTTCTCAAACCTAACGTGAACTGATGGGACCGTTCTGGGGATCCAAACAAGAACTAATCATAATCACAGAATCATCGAGCTCTTTCTGCGACGTAGCGGAAGTCAAGATGTCCAGACATACTTATATCGCTTCTTGCTCTTAGGGGCGTAGGAGTTCACTGGGTGATCATCAAATCCCAGCTACCCCGATAGCAACGCACATCCTGGCAACGATTGCGAAGCCCAGGTGCGCAACATATACGAGGGCCGCAACCCCGAACATCGCAAGCTCCATCCATACGAGGGACACGGCCTGGCGTTGAGCAACACTGAAGCAGTGACTGCAGCAATATTGCCATGACATGTCATGGCATCATCTCTCGTAAACGGAGTATCGAACATGCCCGGCATCCACATGCCCATGGCAATTCAAATCACTAGGCACAGCCACGACACATCCCTACAAACTTACATCTTTGAACGGACCCTTGCAGCTCCCCAGACCGGAACATGGAGACAATCCAGAAACAGGAGATTGTCGGGGGACTATCGGGACTATCTAAGCGTTGTATGTGGAAATCAGATACCTCCCTCAGACGCCTAAACCCTGAGCCCCCAAACCCTCTCCAACCACCATTTTGGGGTTAGGGCTAAACCCTAAACCCTAAAACTCTACACCCTGAACTTATAGTTTGGGGTGTCTTGCCTCATGGGCAGCAGATGCCACCATTGACATCGCTTCCACAATAGCCATATTTCTTGGTGGCGAAGCCTCAACGAAGCGTAGGTGGATGTTTAGGGTAAGATCAACGAAGCTAGCAACTGGTAGGAGCTGAGCTCATAAACTACCTATCTGAACATGTAGAGGTTATCTCACTTAAGTATAAGCAAAAAGATAATGACCCCAGCTATGAAACATCAAGTCCGACAAACCTCTCAGTAGGCATACTGTCATTCTAATGTAGTTACGCTGACATGTCCTGCAAAACTCCATTCTGATACCCTAAGCCCGATTCTCTAGCCCCTAGAGTACTTGAGGCCCTAGGATGGTCGCAGCTTTCTTTCATCTACTGAGGCTTACTGGTGCTAACAAGGTAGAAAGGGAATATAGGCAATTACAGGCGATGGGGATGTTTCTACGGACCTACCGCCCCTTCGGCACCAGTACGGAACACTCATGGAGCGTACTATATGATCCCATTCCATGTCATACTCCATAATCTTTCCAGGCGTCAACCAGCAAGCAACCCCTTGACCCTAAGCCCGCTCAATGATGCCCTGCCGTGGTCAGCCTGGGGGAACACCAGGGCGTAGTACAGAGGAGGGGTGGCACGGGAACCCATAACTCAAACACCAGACACGCAATCAAGAGCGCCTTCCGGAAGCTTGACCAGAAGGAAATGGGGCGGGAAGAGTTTTTCCCACCTAAGCTGCATGCAAACTTGTTTAGGGTTGAGGGGGTGGGGCTGCTGGAAGGCAACGTGGAACGCCGAAAGAATCCAAGGCTTAATATCTTTCAAAGGACCTCTGTGTCATTTGTCGATTGTTTGCTGAAGGTACACAGTTCATGGGCATGTGCTGTTCTGCGGGAATGTGTTGGGCACAGCGCTCTCTTAGGACCCATTCGGGAGGAAAGACACCATACCCCACGCGGGATGTATATGTTCTGCCGCAATAAAGAAGCCTTTACAACTCAATACCCTTAACCAGCGGACGACTTTGAGGTTGAGCTTCTTCTCATGTAGGACCCAGATGCACTTTAAACACAGAATAAAGGTTTGCGGCTTACTGTAGGGACCTGCGTAGTTACAAGGGACCCCTTTGGCCTTTGAAGGCATGTAACCTTCTGTGGTATACATTAGCCGACTGGCCGGCCCTTACAGTAACAGTTTTGGGGTTTAGGGTGTAGTTACCAAACGAATTGCAGGAACAGCTACAGTACCACAAGAGATACTGGGAGTTACAATCGCCCTAATAAGACCCTTAAAAGACAGCTACTGTCACAGGTGATCACCCAAGGTATACAAGCTGGGGTTTCTATGAAAATTAGGCGGCCCAATACAAACATTAAGCTACGAAGACCCTCATTATGTGAACTTCCAAAAGGCCCCTGCTTTGGGAAAATCCCAAATGGGTATATCAAACACCTGTATGAACTATAGTCTGAACCCCTAGTATCTCCCTCAATCTCCCCTATAATACTCCCCTATATACTACCCTATAACCCCTTTTAAGGAGTTTAGACTGCAGCTCATATCCCAAACAGGCGAGCCCTAAAACCAAAACCCTGTCATGCATGGCTGATCTGCATACTTCTTAAACCCTAAACCCTAAACCCTAAACCACCGATCTGCGTACAGGCGACGCACTTTGAAAGCGCTTGTGAACTGCAATGGGGCTTCAATCAGAGCCTAGGCTTGGCAGAGGGTCCTGCATTTAGGGTTTTTTATTTACTGACGCCTTAAACGGTTTAGGGTTTTAGGGTTTAGTTAGGGTGAATGTAGCGACGAATTTATGTAAGGACAACTACCAACGTCCTCTCCCCTGCCCTTCTTGAGCACCAGCAAATACCAGCAAGGCAAGCGAATCTTCCCTAGGCCATATACACTAAACTTGGGGGGCATGGTCGGCGTCCCCTTGAAGAACAACCAGTTGCAGGTATAACAAAACTCACAAAGAGAATAGGCTTTAGGACATCAGGTTTAAGTTTCAGGGTTTAGGATATTATATATATATACACAGGTATATATAAACATATACATGTATACATACATGTATATATGAGCCAGTATCTGAACTCCTAGTATCCCCCCTAACAACCCCTATAGTCGTCCCCTATATAGTCCCTTAACCCCCTTCAAGGAGTTTAGACTGTAGCTCATATAGGGCCCAGGGGAATACAGAGGGATCACCTGCCAGGACTGCAGAAGCCAAGAAGCTGATCGCAGCACCTAGGCTAGGCTGTGTAGGCTTGAGCCCGGCCGCGGAGACAAACAAGGCAAGTGGGGCTGGTAACCGCAACAGTAATAATCATAGTAGCAATAAGACTAGTGGTAGTAAGACTAAGAGTCATAATAATAATGCTAATAATATCGACTTTTGCGGTCAAGGGTTTAGGGTTTTTCGAGTTAGGGCCACATTTCGGGATTCGTTCGTGTCAATACCTTGAGCCATGTTTGCTGGGAGTACCTTCTGGACAGTGCACATAACGCAACTTTTGCACAGCAGCAACCAGACCAGAGGCCAAGGGGCCGCGGCCACATGGAAGACGAACCAGGCTCTCTTCAAAAGCTCAGGTGAGAAGTTGGTAAGTGCAACAACGCTTGGGAAAAGCAGGAGAAATGGGGTGGCTGGCAACAGGAAAATGGTGATTCTTGTTTTGCCCCTCATCCCCTAGCAAGACAAAATGATCCATCCCTCCTTGCCACGCCTCCTCAAAATTAAAAGGTATAGGTTTGAGGTCTTCAAAAGGACGAAGCCTGAACGCATCGAACCCTCAAACCCTATAACCCTAAAGCCCTCAAATCCCAAACCCTAAAAACGTAAAGCTCTACTAACCACCCAAAGCCCTAAAACCCGCAAACCCCCTAGAAAAATCGCTAAACCGTAACCCCTAAACCCTAAAAAACTCATTAAACCCTGCGGGTTGCCGGCCGATTCTGGAGGTTGGGTCCAGAGTTGGGTTCCACCGGACCTGACCACAAGGGTTTGGGGTTGTGTAATGACACCATATGCGCCAATGTCTAAACTCCTAGTATCCCCCTTAATAACCCCTATAGTAGTATATATCCCCCCTTTAAGGAGTTTAGACTATAGCTCATATTATTACTGGTTGTGTTTAGGATTTAGGGTTTAGGGGTTCCTGCTCTTGGTAAAATATCACCGTATAAGCCCCCTACTGTATAATGGTTCCTTGTAGGCGGGTTCATTGTTAGGGGAGCGGCGGGTTTATTTTTAGGGGAAGCTTCGAGATGTTTAGAATTTAGGGTCGAAGGGTTTAGGTTTGAGATTTTTGGTTGGGGCTTAGGGATGGGGCTGCTTGGGGGTTTAGGGGTGTATAGCCCCCCTGAAGTAGACAGAAAATGGTGTATATGGGGATCTTATTGTAATATACCCAAAGCCACATTCTATCTACTTAAGGGGGGCTATAGTGTCTTGGGTTAGGGTTTAGGGTGCAGAAGGCTTAGGGTTCGAGGTTCAGGCATTGCAGCTCTGCTGGCTCAAAGATCTCAAAGAAAATTGACCCAAACAAGAACAACAGACAGGATTTAGGGTTTAGGGCTTCTGAGAGTTTAGGGTTTCGGGTTTTGGAAAAGGCCTCTCATAGACTGGTGCCCGCCTGAGGAGGAAGAGGAGAATCCCTGTAACTCAGGGGGGTTATGTCCTGAACACAGGCATTATCTCAAAACTCAAAACTCAAGAATGAACCCCAAAGGCACTCTATCTACTGTCCACACTGCTCACCCTCACCACAGATAGCTAAAGCTAGCAACTCAACAGGCCTCCACTGCCGCACTCCATAATCCCGAAAACTGCTTTGCCCTGTGTATGGGGGTTGGCCTTCCTGATTAAGTTCTTAGGGTTGTGCGCGCATGGGCGAAACAGCTCTCAGCTCTTGGCGAGCTCCGCAATTCGGCTGGAAACGTCCGACCTGCGCATTCTTCAGGGGTGTGAGCGGCATCCACCGAAGCCCTTCAAAGATGTGAGCGTCGCTCTACGTTCCATCATCCCGAACTTACTGCCTCTCTAAAAACAAAATACAATTTCGCAGCATGCATGGTTCGCATCCTTTGCTCATCTCAGGCATATCAGGTGGCATTAAAACGTTCACCCCTTCCGCTGTTGTGTTTCTTGCTATCCTGGTGGCGCATTCAGTCACTTTTACCCATAATGACTTGCGCGGAAATAAGGGTGCGCGCCACGGGAAGTTTAAATGGGGGTTATGTTTCGGGTATGTGGGGCATGTTTCGAGGGTGTCTTTCGAGGGTGTGTTTCGAGGGTGTGTTTCGGGGGATGCTTCGGAAGTTTTAGTAGCAAGCTACTCTTGGTGTGGGTGCCTGTTTTGGGTATGTTTCAGGAGGTAGGGTTCGGGGGTATGTTCCGCCCAACTGAACTTCCGCTCTCCTCATACACCTGGGCCCCCACAAAATCGCATAATATCTGGATCAACAGCATGTCTTGAAAAGCTGCATGTGCATACGTCTCAATGGAGGCAACGCCTCGCAAGCCTCCCACGTACAAATCGCACCCCAGAAAAGATCCCCGAAATGAAGAGACCCACATTATCGGAGTGCCATGACTTTGTCACAGTCAATGCCCCTTGATCAACTTCACACTCCTCAAGCCCAAGCCCTAAACCCTAAACCCAGAACCCAAGGTCTGAGTCTGAGCACCACCCCTGAACCCTAAGTAGTGGCCTTGCGAACCCTCAACTCAAGGATATCCCTTTCAGAACTGCATAAAGGTCCAAATGAGCTTCCTGCCTGTTCTCTTTGGTGGCAGCAAAGCCACGATCTAGCGACTTGATGGCCTGAGCAGGAGACGCAAAACTCAGATGATAAGAATCATAAGACTCCACTCGACCTGCATTGTCATATTTTTCGTGGTTGCCGTCGGTGGCCGTGCCCATGGTGGTCCAAGGGGCAAGGGGGGGATGGTGGCACTGGCGCTGGCCTGGCACTGGTGGATAAGCAGCGAAATCAAATAACAGCAGGAACCGGAACGCAAATAGCAATCCAAGCACGCTTCGTTGCTGTAGCCGGCCGTTATGAGGCCTTGTTGAATATGTTTTATAAAGTTAGTCAACTGACATGAAGTGGTCCACCTGGAAGTCTGAAACCGAAAGCAGCAAACCCCGATACAACAGTGAGAGGACTTGGAGCACCAATGATGGGAACTACGCACGAAACATACTGCTGACATGTGCTGCCATGGCTACGTCATGTGAGGATTGTTGTGCCTTCACTCTTCCAGAATCCCTACATTATCCCTAGAAAGTTGTAGCCTGAGACCTACTATAGGCCCTAAATCATGTGTTTAGGGTTTGGGGTTTAGGGCTTGGTTGTGCTACAGTCATATAAGCCTTGTCAAGGAATAAGATCGGCCAGTATTCAGGGTTGCGCATTAGACCGTTATAGTTTCAGATCTGGACAGGCCCTGAGCTTGTTTGCTGTCACGGAAATGAAGCTAAGATACCATTTTTTGAGGCACCTCCAGTATTAAAGAAATATCCATATTCTAGTAACTTAGCTTAAGTCCCTCAACTCCATAACTACCCGGTATAGAGCTCTAGTTCTCATGTCATGTACACTGTGATTCTCCATTATATCAACTTAGCCCACTCAAGACAGACCCTGATCTGGGTTGCTGTCAAGGAACTCAAGCAAAGCTGCCATTACAAAAAAAATGACTATGTATCCACATTATTGGAACTTAATTTGCATCCCTTAACTCCCCGAATATCACCCGCAGCACCCCCGTTCCTGTTTCATGTTCATGTTCCAGTTTCTTTTCAATTTGATTTTCCCCTATGGCAACACAACCCTAAGCCTTCACCACCCCAAATCCTAAACGTCAACATCTATATACCCCGGTTCCTTAACAGCAACCCTTGAACCCCAAGAAACCATCCTCAAACCCTAAACCCTTTAACCCTAAACCCTGAATAGTAGTTTCCATTTTCTTTTCCATTATCCCCACCAAAATGCTACTCTCTAAACCATGAACCCTTAACCCAAAACCACACCTCCAGCAGCGCTTCCCTCGCGGCCAATCGACGGCCCTCAGCCTCCACTCTTCCAACAGAATCGGTTGTCACTGCGTTTGGTTTAGGGTTTAGGGCGGATCAGGGTTCAGGGTTCTGTAGGTGGTTCCCAGGTAGGTACCCCCATGCAAGGCTCATTTAAGGCCCGTATAAGGGTAATGGGCTTGCATGAGATCTACAGGGGCGTTCTTTCATGTAGGGGCTACGAGAATTAGAAATAGGATGTAGGGGATGTAGGGTCCCAGTATTTACAGGGATATGTAGGGTGTAGGCTTCCAGTATACTATACGTCATTCCTCTTTCGAGCGGGAGCCTCGCTTTCAGTTAAACCCTACAATCAGGGAAGATTCAGCCGCTAATTCATCAGTTCAATCAGATCCGCGCCGGCGCCCGAGTGGTCAAGGCTGCATTGTGCAGAATTATGGCCCCCGTAAACGGTTGAGGAGTGTTGGGATTAAGCTTTAGTGTCAGGGATTCAGGGTGCAAGTAAACCTTTGGTTGCTCACACAGTGGGCCAAAGGGTTCAGCGTTTCTTTCACCACTGAAGAAAACTTTTCTAATACCAGCCTCCACCCAACTCCAACCCGAACCCGTGTAAATCCCAAAGGCATTTACCCGACACCCCCCAACACCCCACCCCCTACCCCCGCTGCCCCCCAATAAAACCGACCACGCGCCCGGAAAGGAGGGGGCCGCCATACGAAGGACCACAGGCAGTCACTATAGAACCCTATATGAACCCTCTGTATAACCCCCTGTAAGGAGTTTAGATGTAAATACATATATATATATATACACCCTATACGTTCTTGAAAGGGACCCCGACTTCTGGCAGCCCAACGACATTAGCCCTACCACCAGTAGGATGCTGCTTGCTGTCTGGGCCTCGGCATCGGCTCGTGCTTCTCTGGCAACCTGCAGGTAAGGCTTTGGGTTCAGGGTCAAGGGCTTAGGGTTTAGGGTTCGGGGTGTAAGGTTCAGGGTTTAGGGTCTAGGACTCAGTTGTTGAAGTTTAGGGTTTAGGGTTCAGGGATTCTAACACACGTGTTTCTTTGCTGTCACTGGGAGTCGGGGAAAGCAACCTAGGCATCTTGACCTTCAGGCGGGTAAAACCAGTGGCAAAGCTGATATGAGCTATAATCTAAACTCCTAGTATATCCCTTAATAACCCCTATAGTAGTCCCCGATATATAATTCCCCACATAACCCCCTTTAAGGAGTTTAGACTATAGCTCATATGATACTGTCTTCTGGTTTGTTTCTGGAGGTCTTTCTCATTCGGGAACTGTTGGAAACCCTTCACAGCCTCCAGGGAGCACAAAGGGGATACCATACGATTCAGGGCTCAAAGCGCTCTAACCAAGCCTGTCCACAAAGAAAACCTTAAACCCTAAGCCCCTGGGCTCAAACTACAACCTTATAAGATAAGCCTTACGCCGATATTGAAACATAAGCCCTGAGCCTGAACCCTTGCACAGAGCTACCAGCTACCATGCTTTGCGTCTTTCACCCCCACCCTTGAACCTCACTCAGTAAACCTATAAGCCCTAAACCCACAGACCCTAAACCTAAACCCTAAAACCACAAAGCCTGAACCCTAAACCTAAACCCAAAACCTACAAACCCTAAATCGACCCGAAATCTGGAGCCCCAAATGAAACCCAGAGGCACTCCCGAGCGGCCGGCCGGCTGCTGTGTTGCAGCAAAGGCGAAGCCCCGCGCAATGATCACCATGGTCGCCACCAACCCCACCTTCCAGCCAGCAATGTTTTTTTCTTTTTTTTTGAGGTGGGGGGGGTGGGGAGGGGGGTGGGGGGTGTATTCTCAAAGCCGTAACACGATGAGTTTTTGAAAATAGTTCATAGAGACGAATGGGGCCTCTCTCAGGGATTTTGCAATACGTACCCGTTGTAATATCCGTTGCAAGGACTCTTGCTGCAGCCGTTGCGGCTACTGTTTGTGCAAGCCATGCTCAGCATGATAGCTTTTTCATACTGCTGTGTCTTCTGACTCCGCTTTCATCCAGTATTACTTCATTATCGACAGACAAAGCCCAAAGCCAAGACGCCTGTGCACACGCTCTTCGGGAAAACCATTTGCGCCCGCGTGTGCGACCTGCCACGTGACATCATGCTGAAACTCTCTCTTTCAGAGCAACCAAACTCTCTTAGAAAGGCCACCTGAAAGCGCAGCAGATGGCAGGGGGGTCGTCATCGCCGGCATCTTCCGCGCGACGTGTTTCACAGAATTGTTTCCCTGTGATAATGCGCAGAGAGCAGCAATTCTGGGAGTTGTATCACAGTAGGAATCCAAGTAGGTGAGCTCATAGCCTCCATTACAATAACAAAGGACTGGGAGCTTGCGGGTTGCTTGAATACTGTAGAATTCTGCTCACTGAAGGCTGGGTCAAGAAGATGATACGAACACTGCTGGATGATCTGCCTACTGCCATGCGTCAGGCACAGTGAAGCACATGAGCCAGAAGCTGAACCATGGCCGCAGGCTTTGTTGATGAAAGAGTATCCCTTAGGTGGACCCCCCAACCCAGTAATTGTGACTATTATGGTTAGTAAGGATTATATTAGGGTCCTCCTATATTCCTATTATACCACTATTACAGGGTGGGGGCTCCTCCTAAAGTATCCCCCTGTGCATATCTCCTTCCAAATGCCAAATGTTCATTCTACCGAGAAATCAAACATCAACGGCCAGCAAACCCGAAGCATATGACATGATGCTTCCGGATTTAGACAGACAGGGAAGCTACTTGGCTCCCACGCGGTTTCCAAAGCTCGGAGGATGTTATCCCAGGAACGGAGAATCAAATGGAATAGAGGATGGAAACTAAAATGGCAAACGCAGTGGAAACCAAAGCCAGCGTTGAAAGTCATCTTCTGCAAGCTTAGGCAGTTGTAGGATATATCTTCCATTCTGTGGCGAGCTTGTATTCAGAGGATCCCAAACCCTAACCCTAAACGGCAGCCGGGAGGCTCACATCTGCAGTGCTACGGTGGACCGAAGAATGTTTTCACCAGTTAG
Organism: Symbiodinium pilosum; assembly: GCA_905231905.1. Classification (NCBI taxonomy): domain Eukaryota; class Dinophyceae; order Suessiales; family Symbiodiniaceae; genus Symbiodinium; species Symbiodinium pilosum. The sequence continues at coordinate 82,205 of CAJNIZ010010569.1, read as the reverse complement.
GGTTCAGGGTTTTGGGTTGAGGGTAGCATCCCGAAGATAGTGTAATTCCCAGGGTATAAGGTACATCAGGTTGTGCAGAGCTCCCTCCATCCACAGTAGGTGGTTCAGATTCGAGATCTGGGCATGGGACAGAAAAAGTCCAAAGCAGACCTACATTCAGCCTCCACAGATCAAAACACGTGCGCAAGAATTCAGGCATTTCTGTGCCGTCCTGAGGATTTCCCGATTTTTCCGCAAGATAGATCATGACCACGACGACCGTGGCAAATCACTTCCTTAGCATTAGATATGCGACCCTGGCTGATGATATGTGTTCCCCGGCCTTGTATTTTTTCTTCGGAGAGCTATTCTTTGACAAGACTGAGATAGGGCTCTCCTTAAGCACCCATCACAAAGGCAATGCCATTTGAATGAACTAACTAGTCAACAATCTAGAGAGGTCTGAGGTAAGTAAGGTTTCTGTGCGAATTTGGAGCAATACAAATCTCATACACCCCACCAAGCAAAAATGGATGAGGTTTTACTATCGGAGAGGGGAGCAAGCGCTCCAACACCAACCTGAGTGGCAAGATATTTTAAATCTATAGGAGGGCAGCAGAGCTCAGCAACTGTTCTGAATGAAGCTGATTGGGGGAGGATTGCGGGGGCCAGTAGACCTTTTAAATCAAACTGAATAGGACGAGGAGGGCAGGCACCGTAGCTGTTTTGAATTAATTTCATGAGGAGTAGGGTTGCGGAGCTGAGTAGCTGTTTTCGATAGGATTTAGGGGTTAGGGTTTGAATTTAACACCTGTTTTAATTACGTAGGGTTGGGAAGCTCTCAGCAGGTGCTATTCATAGGAGTCGGGCAGCAGGCTCAGTAGCTACTTGACATTCCCTACTAAAGGCAGAGGAGAATCCTTACCGATTTGGCTTCAGAGTTAGCAAAACCATACATGTAAACATAAATTACCCTCGGCCAGCACTTTTCACTCATGACAATCTTTTACGTATCGCTACTCCTTAGGTGGCAATGAAGTACATAAACGTGTTGGTAATTACAGGGATTGGGGGCACAAGCGGCAAAGTCGCCGGATGATGACCATGTGGAAGGTTTCGCAACTCGCGACCCCTTTGGAACCCCAGCAATATACAGGGACCGCAAAACCCTAAACCCTAAACCCTAAAGGGTTTAGGGTTTAGGGTTTAGGAACGACTTTACACGGGCAACTTCGAGAAACTCCCATGTCAGTAAAATCCTATGCCATGGTGCCGATACGGGAGAAAACAATACCGGGACAATATAGGTTTAGGGTTTAGGGTTTAGGGTTATATTAGCCCCCCAATAATGGAGAATCAAATGGAAAAGAAAATGGAAAATGAAATGGAAACTGGGATTATAGGACAATTAATAGGGATTAGGGTTATATGAGCTATAATCTAAACTCCTTAAGGGGATTATATAGGGGACTATATTGGGGACTACTATAGGGGTTATTAAGGGGGATACTAGGAGTTTAGACTATAGCTCATATAAACATACAGGGTCCCTCTTAAAGGGGTGTATAATTGTGGAAGGATTTTTGAAGGTCCCTTCAAGGGGTTGTAGGGGGTCATATAATGCTGAACTAGGCCATGGGGTTAAAGAGAAGGCCATCTCCTCCCCTAAACCCAACTTCCCTAAACCCTAACCCCCTACAGCCTAAACTCTAAACCCTAAACTCTATAGGCCCTAAACCCTAGACTCTAAACCCAACATCCCTGAGCTCTTTTGGCTTTTTACCGTCGCAACCGTCTCTCTCCACCCGACCAGTGCAGAAGGTCGACCCATCGGCTCCCGTTCAGAAAGCGGAGCTCGCTGCTCCACTCAAGGCCTGCCCCGGGGCTTACTTGCGGCCAATGATATTAAGGCGCTTTTCTCGGACCTATTTCCAACTGCATAGATAGGATACTTTTTTTAGTGGCTTAAAAGGTAAGGACTTAGGATTTAGGGTTTAGGGTGTAGGGTTTAGGATGTTAAAGGTTAGGGCTCAGGGCTTAGGGTGCAGGGTTTGGGGTTAAAGGCAAGGGATTAGGGTTCAGGGTTTAGGTGTAGGGCCCGGGGTTAATTAACGGTTAGGGCTTAGGGTTTAGGGTTCAGGGTTTAGGGTTTGTAGGGCTGCTTATAACGAAAGAATATCAACACCATAGATTAATGGGGATTTTGGAAATACACGGGGATATGGGATAAACCCTTGGGGCAGTAGGAAATGGTAGTTTCCCAGAATAGGGGGACCCCAATATAGACCCCAACATGCTATAATCCCTATTATAAGGAACCCCCAAAAAGCTACCCCTAATTCTGATGGAAAACAAATGGGGTTCGTAAGGATGCATAGGGTTTAGGATTTGCTTGCTAGCGGGAAGGAAAGAATGGAACCAAAAAAGAAGCCCTAATAGGGTTCAGGGTTCTGAGCGTAGCGAATTGAAACCAACATGGAAGCTACAACATTATTGTGCTGGGGATTGATAACCATCAACCCTAAACCCTAAACTCTAAACCCTAAACCCTAAATCCTAAACCCTAAACCCTAAATCCTAAACCCTAAACCCTAAATCCTAAACCCTTCTACTAAGCCGGCTCTTCTTCCCATTCCTTGCTGACAACCAGCAAGTTTAGAGCTCAGGATGACTCAGGACTATACTTGGGGGATTGTCAAAATTATGGTCTTTTTTTGGGTCCCTATTATAATACGGGGCCTAGTACGGGGCCTAATTTAGGGAACCCAAAAAGGGACCATAATTTTGACAATCCCCCACTTTGTGGGGAAGCCTGAAGAGTGCGACAGACCCACGTAGTCTTTTGTGTGGAAGTTCCTTCATGAAATTCGATGGGCCTTCAAGCATCCCAGCATGTAGTCCCCTAGCCATAGGGTGTGCGGCGCAACCCATCCAAATCCTTGACTGTAAGTCCTCTTGCTACAAAACTAGCTATACATTGCGGATGTGAGTTCTTCAGGGAAAATATTTTGTCGTGGGGAGCGGCACAATCCGTTCTGGGGGTTCTTAAGATCATGATGGGGATTACAATATCTGGGGTACATAAGGGCTACCCTCTTTTTTGGGGAAGCTCATCCAGTTAGTGCCCCTTGTAGTAGGAACGCTGGGCATATCTTGCACAGACTGGGGTCCAGCTGCTGTAAGCTTTCCTCCATCAAATGTACGATAACCATGCATGCCCTCCCTCCTGCCAATTTTTCATGAGTCAACGAAGCAGCGTGCAGCTGCTGGGCCTGTGTGGTTCCGGAAGCTCTCGGCAAACGCAACAAGGCCTCAGAGTTTGCTCCCTGATGCTTAGGTAGGGACTGGAGGAATGGATTGTAGATATTCTTTGGGTCCTGCTCCCACCCATTAACAGTCTATAATAGGGGTCATATGAAGGGCTCTATTGATCTATACTATGAATATTATCCAACTGTCCATGGGTGGGGGCAGTACCCGGGGAATTTTGATGCTGATTCTGCATGTTGTAGGGGCTACCGACCACCCTATGGGATAAACTAAAGGTTTAGGGCTTAGGGTAAACTAAATTCTAAACTCTAAACTCACCCGCTCCACGGACTACTGTAGGGCTGCTAATGAGAAGAATGATCGTTACAATGTTGATGCGGACATGTTGGCTTCTACATGTGTATAGCACGTGTATATTCATAAAGATACATAAAAAATCTGGTATACATGTACATCTATATCTTCACGGATATACATATGTATATATGTACACATATACATATACACATATTTTTATTTGTAGATCGGCATATACGCATTTATGCGCAGAATCCCTTCGTGAGGTGTTCCTTGAATGTGACATTCACCTGTTTGAGTATGCCTTTCATTTGCCCGACCCGAACCTGCTTAAGCCTAAGCCCCTAAACCTTTAAGTCTAAGCCCCTAAACCTTAAGCCTAAGCCCTGAACCCTAAAGCCTGGTAAGGGGTGGGCAGTAAACTCCTCGCCAGTCAGCTCGCTGCTGTCTGAGCAAGCGGCCAAGCCTTAGATCTAGCAAGACTCTGATGTGTCCAATAGGGTTTAGCCCTAGGATGTGGGCGCTATGTGGGTTATATAAGATTAAGGCATTGGGGTCTAGGGTCCCTTATTGCGAGTCCATGTAACAGCTGTGTATGTACTGGAAGTTCGCTTTTTGACATCGGCCCTTGATTTGGGTTTGTTGGGGTTGCGATTTGGGTTTGGGGAAAGGGGTTCAAGTCATCTATTGCGCCTCTGCCTTCGTTGCAGAACGATTCTTCCTGAAGACAACTTGTGACCATTTGATCTACATGGTCTGGGCCCAGACTATGACCTATTCTGGCCAAAGGGACATCTGATCAAAAGCGCTCACCTACATGTCTCAAGCACCCCATCTACGCTCACCACAACCTGCAACAAAACTGTGCGACATCAAGTAGCGATGCTCGGAGTGGCACACGTCCCAAACCCTGAAATAGTAGCTTCCATTTTCTTTTCCAATATCTCAATATATCCCGATATATCCCCTATATAACCCCTAAATCCTAAACC